>PVJN01013024.1:0-49789 GCA_004026805.1 Lasiurus borealis | reverse complement strand
ACCCATTGCTCACCCAGACTTCAGGCACCGCCTGGAAAGTGGCCCCCCCTCTGTCTTCCCTTTCTCTCTCTCCTTTTTCTCTCTCCTCTCTCTCTATTGGTCTCTCCTGAGAAAACTTCAATTCCCTCTCTCTGTCTCTCTTTTCTCTCTCTCTCTCTCTCTCTCTCTCTCTCTCTCTCTCTCTCTCTCTCTCTCTCTCACCTTCTAGCAAGAAACTTTTCTCCCAATTTTGAGCCAAATGACCTTGAGAGGAGTTGAAGAGAATAAAAACTCTTTTTCTTTGTCACTTTGCATCTCCTTGGTTGGCAGGAGACAGACCTTGAGAAGGGGCGGGACTTAGGAGCCCCGTCAACTCAGCCAATACAGGGTTTCTCAGAAGCCTGGTCTCCTTCAAGCCTTCCCATGTGCACACTGACGACCTTTTCCCTGTGGGGATGTCCAGGGCCTCCTGGTGCAGACTGACTCTGCTCAGGGCCTGCAGACCCGGAGCCACTCATTGTCAGTGTGTTTGGAAGAGCTGGGCCGTGGGCCAGGTTGTCCCTGGAAGGCAGGTGCCTAGGAAGCCTGGCTTCTCCCCAGGGGCAGCCCCCACATTAGCAGTCAGACACTGGCTGTCACCGCCACGTGCCAAGATGTGGCAGGGCTAGGTGGACTGTCCAGAGGAGGAGACCCACCAGACTCTCCCACGAAGGCTCTCACAACCCGCTGGGTCCCCTGCTGACCCACTTGCTGGGAAGTGAGGGCCAGCGGAAGTGGGAGAGAACCTGTTGGTCCTTGGCTCGGAGGGCTCTGCTGAGCTCTTCCTCTTCCCCAGAACCTGGGAGGAAGGTGGGCCCCAGCTCTCTTCAACGCCCTGAGGCAGGGTGTCCGGCCTGACTTTGTCCTCCTGTCCCCCTCCTAGTGCATGAGCCTTACCCCAGGCCTGGCTCTCTTTGGCAACCGCACTCCCAAGTCCCTTTCACAGTTGCAGCCCTGGCTGCTAAGAGATGGTGGGCCCAGAATCTCTGCTTGCTCTCCCCCAGGAGGGTTGAACCGCCTGGTCTTCAGGCCTTTGTTGCTGTGGCACCCCACCCCCATTTCTGCATTTGCCTGGGATTTAGGGGAAGGAATATTTAGTGGGCTCTCCTGTAAGCCCATCCTGTGTCATGCCATCCTCACCTGTTCCTCTCTGTAGGCAGGCGGCCTGTGCTTCACCTGTGCCTGGGAAGAACCAGGTGTAAAAAGCTGGGCCCTAGCCACAGTCAAAGGGTAGCGAGTGAGGGACTTGCAAGGCACAGTGGCCGCTGCACAGTGATGACCTTTTCTCTGTGGAAATGTCAGTATATGAAACTTTCTGAGTTCTGGCCTGGCTGGGATGGCTCAGTGGCTGGGCATTGACCTATGAACCGGGAGGTCACGATTCGATTCTTGGCCAGGGCACATGCCTGGGTTGTGGGCTTGATCCCAAGTGCAGGAGGCAGCTGATCAATATTCTCTCTCATCATTGATCTTTCTATCTCTCTCCCTCTTCCTTCTTCTCTGAAATCAATAAAAGTCTATAATAATAAAAGCATAATATGCTAATTAGACCAGACATCCTTCTGGGCATCCTTTTGGACGACCTTCCTGACAAAGCCAGCAGCCAGAGGGAAGCCAGGTCCCCAGTGCCGGAGGGAAGTGATGCCAGAGCCCGGGAAAGAAGGCCTGCTCTTACAGGAATTCTGTGCACAAACCTCTAGTTTATTTATAAAAACAAAGACTGACTGATACCTGCATCACATGCAAGATCCATCCACGTTACTGCAAATGGCAGTATTTTGCCTTTTCTCAGGCTGAGAGTATGTATGTACCACTTCTTCATGCATTTCTCCATCACATGACACCTTGGTTGTTTCCATGTCTTGGCCACTGCAGTGAGCACAGGGGTGCATATATCTTCATGAATAAATGTTTTCAGATTTTTCAGGTAAATACCCAGAAAGGAGGTTCTGGGTCATGTGGTAGCTCTGAATTTTTGAGGACCTTCTATACTGTTTTCCACAGTGGCTGTGCCAGTTTATATTCCCACTGGCGTGTATAAGGGTTCCTTTTTCTCAACAACCACCAACATTGTTACTACTTGTCTCATTGATAATGGCCATTCTAACAGGTGTGAAGATGAGATTTCATTGTGGTTCTGCTTTGCATTTTTTATAATTAATGATGTTGAGTATCTTTCCTATGTCTATTGGCCATCTGTATGTCTTCTTACGACAAATGTCTATTCCAGTCCTCTGCCCATTATTTAATTGGATTGTTTGTTTTTTGTTGTTGAGTTGTATGAGTTCTTCATGTATTTTTGATATTAGCCACTTAAGGGAGTTATCATTTGCAAATATCTTCTCCCATTTCATCAGTTGCCTTTTTGTTTTGTTGATGGCAGAGGAGTTTTGCAAATTGGACCCCAAGAGTGGATATATCATTCTTAAAACAGAGTGCATCCATAGCCAGCTGTCACTCATCTCAGCTAGTGTGAGCAAGGGGAGGTTTCCCAAGGAAGCATGTGGTCATCAGTCCCACCAGTTTCAGGGGCCTGAGTTACTGCCTCAGCCCTTCCTTACCCAGAAGTGTCAATGGAGTCCTGTACCATTTCCGTTTTCTTCTGTCCAGCTCAGGAGAGTGCAGCTGTAAAAGCACGGATGTGACCCAGAGGGAGATGAAAGGGGAGGGTCACAGAGCGTCTACATACTGTGGGCTGGACATTCTATCTCAGCGTGCATGTGGGTGCAGAGGGGTCTGTAGAAGCCAGGAGCCAGGGGCGGGGTGGAATAAGGAAGGAGTGAGATGTGAATCATTACTTTCTCTCAGGGAGAACTTGCTGGGTATTCATGTTTACTGAACATCCTAATCCTACCTACCTAATAAAGAGGGAATATGCTAATTGACCATCACACCCTCACTAAGATGGCAGTGTCCACAGCCAAAAAGGAAGAAATATGCTAATTGACTGCCAATCCTTCAAAGATGGTGGCCCCCATAGCCACAAAATGGCGGTGCCCAGTCCCCTCAGCTCCCTTGGAATGGCAGGTGTGTGCATGGCTGGGCCCACCCCATCAAGGTCCAGCCGCTCCATACCCAAGACTCAGGTAACCAGGGCTGGCCGAGGCTTGCACTGCTGACAGTGGCAGCAGCAGGGGTGTGATGGGGGTGTCACCTTCCCCTAATCCCAGGTCACCTCCCGCCCCTGAGAACTACTGAAATGTTGTGAGAGTGGGCAGGCCAGGCTGAGGGACCCCTCCTGTCCAGTGCATGAATTTTCATACAATGGGCCTCTAGTATAAAATAAGAAGCAAAATAAATCAAGGAATGGAGAAGCACTTCACACTTAAAATCCATCCAACATTGGTTTTCCCATTTTATCAACAGAAAACAAATGATCTTGGTTTCCTGTTGGGGAGATGGATCTTGCATTTATACTGCCCATAGGTTGCCTGTCAGTTGGGGTCCCAGGCAGCCAGCCACCAGCCTATGGGAAGGAGCAGAAGGGATGTAGAAAGAGCCATGGTTGCATTGTCACCATTATCTCCAAGCTCCCGGTTCCCTAGTTCACACATTGGGTGCCCTCCCCTCCCACCCACCCAAGTCAAGCAGCCTTCCCACCGTCACTGTCACCCTAAATTACCAGACTTCCAATTCCAATCAGAGGGGCTGAGAAGACAACTTGATCTTCCAAGGTAACTGAAATACCAAGCTGACATTAAAGCCAATGGTTCTGCTAACTTCCTAGTCTTCCTCAGAATTGTAGGCCCTGTGTGTGTACTCACCTTTAGGTGGCCTGATGCGTGGGGATGTGAATTATTCATGGGCTCTCTTTGGGTTGCAGGAAGTCTTAATAGAGCTTTAGTTTCCTAATGTATTTGATAGACTCTCTGTGTACAATCACATTATATGGATATTCCTGGCAGCAAATTTTAAATTATATAGTCGGCAGTTTTGCACTAAGATGGTGGGAGATGATTCATCATGTTCCTCCTGTTTACATGCAGACACATAATTCATGTTCAGAAACTGCCCTCCGCTCTTCCGGAAGCTTTACCAAGGAGCCTGCTTCCTGCCAATAGGGCAGTATGAATCATGTTCCCGTTACACAGCAAGGCTGCAGTGCAGACATATATACTGTAAATACACATAGCTATCTTTAGTTCCCCAGCAGGTGAGCCCAAATTAAAGGATTGTCCCAAAAATCAAGTGCTAGGATTTAATGAATGAATACTTTGACTTTGGGGCATCCAAAATTTGCATCTCTATGCACCTATTGAAGAGGTGTACACATATAGATTTGCCAGATGGGTCTTTGCTTGGGGACTGTGTATTTTTGCAGAAATCTTGGGACACTAGCTCTTGGTCATCCTGACATGTTACTTGGTAAGGATCTGTGCCCGGCAGAGTTAGCAGTTTAGCGTGTGGTGAGGGTATTGTCTGCCATCTCCTTGACCTTCACCTTCAGATCAGTGGTGAAGCCACTCATTCAGAAGGTGGCAGATTCGGCAAACTGTTACATCACAAACGAAGATAAAATTCAGTTACAAAGCCCACTTGTGACATAAGAGTGGGATTGAGACATTTCAGAGATGTTGCTGCCAGTAACTATTTCTTTGTCCAGTGAGCAAACTCAGCTGTGGCTCTATACCATTGAGAGGGAGTGTGATCTGAGTTAGCAGTGGTTGTAGGTAACACACATCCTCGCTCCCACATAAACATGCTCACAAACACTCCTTTGTCTGGCATTCTTCCCGCACATCACAGCTGTTGAGTGGGAAGACATTTCTAAACCATAGAATGTCCTCGTCTACTTTTCTAAGCCAAGGGGACACGTGCAGTTTTGCTTCAGGCTTTGATGCTGCTGGTCATTGTCTTGATCACCTGGGTCCCACTACAGACCTGCCCTGGAGTTCGCCTGGCCTTTCACTGCGTCTTCTCCCAGGCAGGTCCAGGAACGAGCTCGAGGGGCTTGTGCTATAAGCGAGGAGTCGGGAAGCCCCTCCCACAGAGCGGTGTGTGAAGTCTCCTGTGAACCAGGCTCAGCTTTGTTCGAAGCCCCGAGGCCTTTGTTTTATGGGTCCCAGACTCTTCCCTGTGTCAGGGTTGGTCCTGAACCAGTGGTCCCCAGATCAGTAGGGTCCCTGTCTGTGGGACAGTGGGGCTGCCCTCTCAGCAGGGACTCCTTGTGCAGGATGTGGCCATGTGTGGCCAGGTGCAGGGCACGAGGGTCCTACTCCTCTGGGTCTCAGCTGAAAGCCATGAACTTGGGCCATAGTCTGTCTGACCTAGAATGTCTCTGGCCTGTGGCACAAGTGAGAGGCTAGAGGCTCAAAGGGGAGAAGAAACAGTCAGCAGCCCCTCCCACCCCACGGAAATATCGCAGAGGCCACAGTGCCCTCAATCATTCTCTCTGTCCTCGTGCCTCTCCCACTCCTCCCTGAAGGACTAAGACCAAGAGCCGCGATTTTCCGGAGACTTGGTAAGAGGTCCTTGAGGGTTTCTGATCTTTCAGTGCTTATGGGCTGAGGACTGAGCGCCAGATACTGTGCTGATCACATACTTTTATGAGCAGCACAGCAGGTATACAGAGCTGGTTGTAGCCTTGGGATCAATCCAGGCGGCTCCATCGTGGGCACTCAGTGTTACCAAAGAGAAATTCTTCCCCACACCCACTCGGGCAGGGCACCATGACGGGCCTCAGTTATTCCTGGCATCGGGAAGACCAGGGGAGCAAGAACGTGGATGCTGACTCTCTGAAAGGCCCCTCTGGCATTTCGCCATCCTTTCTCTGCTGTGGACTGCCTCCAGCCTGGAGCCTGGGCCCTTGGTGGGTCCTCTGTGCTCGGGCTCTGTCGGCACCTCTGGCTCTGAGCAAGTCCCACCAGGTCATGTCCTGGAAATGGTGCCTCATGTGGAGAAACACACCAACGAGATCTTGTCTGTAGTCTCCACCCTTCTATGGGCCTGAGAAACTGCCAGGGAACACTGGCTGCTCCACATGGAGATATGAGGTGCTCCCAGGACGAGGTCACTCCACGTGGGGCACTCAATAGAGGCTGTGGTGAGAAGGTCAGGAGCATCCCTCCGACATGGGGTCTGCATTTTAGTGCATCACTCCAGATGCTTAGAACCAAGAGGCATGCAGCATCCTGCTCTCAAGTCCCTTGACAGACTTAATTTCTTTTTCTTGCCAGATAACTGCATAGTGTTCTCAGACCCCTTTCAGTGGGTTAGCTCCACCAGCTATCTCTGCAGTTTGCTGTCTGGAGGCAGGAGGATTCTGTTCTTCTGTAGATTCTTCTTCCCTGGAAGACCGACTCTCAGTATGACCAGTGCAGGCTCTGGATTCTAACATCCTGTCCTGATGGCCCTGCGGTGACAGGCAGCATGTCTCCTCTTCCCAGTGCTCTTGTCCTGAAAACAGGCTTAGTAAACACACCACACTCAGGCACGACTTAGTAAACCATTAAATCACATGATTTTGCACACGAGGAGCACCCTTCAAATGTATCTCTACCCAGATACAGGCACATCATCCTTAATATGCTTTAATATTAATGATTTAATGTTATTAATTTATATGATATATTTATAATAATACTAGAGGCATAGTATACGAAATTCGTGCACTTGGGAGGGGGCCTCTCAATCCAGCCTTCATCCTCTCACAGTCCAGGAACATTCAGGGGCAGTAAAGAGTGGTCCTAAGCCAGCAGATGGACATCCATAGCACTGCTGTGGAGGCAGGAGAGCTCCCACTACTGCCACCACACTCGCCAGCCATGATGCCCTATGGAGTACACTGACCACCAGGGGGCAGCTCCTGTGTTGAGCGTCTGCCCCCTGCGGTCAGTGTGCATCATAGCAACGGGTCACTCTGCCATTCAGTTGATTTGCATATTAACTTTTTAATATATAGGGTTAATTAATATTATTTAACTTAAGCTTATGAATCCAAACAGCCAGGCAGCCCATGTAAACAACTTTCCTTTTATAATTTCATGCAGCAGAAACTGAGATTTGTATCAACAATCTTTAAGTAGTTTAAATTCCTAAAATAATTTCTTTGTCCTTAAGGAAAGATTCACTTAAAAAAAAAGATATCTGGGATTACAGGGGAAACATGGCCTTTTCCTTCTCACTGAGCCATTGCTCTGACTGGGAGGAGACTTCAGCCTTCATGTGGACTCGGGAACCCACAGCATCATTCACCCCGAGGGCCCTGTAGGACATCCAGTAGGGCTGGCCTCACCCATCTCTTGTTCTCTACTCTGTTGTCATTTTCCTGTGGCCTGTAGCAGGGAACATGGAGGACCAGCTGGTGAGAAAGCAACAGCTCTCACAGTCCTGGCCCAGGCTAGTCTCATCCCCTCCCAGTGCCTCCCAGCTCCTCCCACCCTAGATGCAGTTTAAGTTACTAGTGAGGACTGGAAATGTGCTCCTGGGAGGGACGGCAGGACAGTGGATGTGCCCTGATACCCCCAGGGCTGGAGCCGGAGGCACATGGGCAGCAGCTGGGTTGGGGTCCAGCTGGGGCAGGGTCCTTGCCCCAAGTGGCCTGCCATGAGTCAGGCGGGAGATTTCACAGGACACCTGAAGACTCCTTCCTATCATGGTTCACACGCATTAAAACAAGCAAGTTCATCAGAAAGGAGAATGAAGGTGAAAATCCCCAAAGTGTGTTAGGACGACCGCTGCAAGCGGTGTTTAGTGGTGAGTCCAACTGATGCTAGAAAAAGCCTTAAAACTGAATCCAGACAAGCCTCCCTTAGCCCAGGCTGCACTGGCTGCCGGCAGGTCACAGGCTCTGTGGGCTGGGAGCAGGGCCGTGCAGTGATAGCAGCTCTGCCCTCTCCCCCTCAGGCAACCCTCTGTCCTCTGGGGACCCAGTTTTTCCCTATCTCCCAGGTTTCTGCATAGTCAGGCAGGTGGATCACTTTTATCTGCAAACTTTCCTCCTTGTTCTTCTTTTCTCTATTCTCTCCCTCCTCAGTGGCTGAAGACAGACCACCATGCACTGGGGGTCAGGGCCCTGGCCCAGCGGCTTGTGGTCCCCCTCCTGCGCCTCCGGTCCGGGGGTCCCCCTCCTGTGCCTCACGTCCTCGGAATGGGCCTTAAGCGATGGGCTCTCAACAGCCATCGAGAGGACAACTGGTAGTAAAAAAATGCCACACCCCAGTGAGGGAGGCCCTGGCACTGCTCAGGGAGGTCAGGGTGAACACAGAGGGTGGGCGAGGGGGTGGGGCTGCCTGAGCGCCTTGCCAGCTGGAATCACAGTGAGCGCTCCACCCATGCAAAGCTCTTGTTTCTGAGAATTGGACCTTTTTTGAGAATTAGGCATTCCTATGGTCTCTCCCCTGGCAGTGGACCAGCCCTTCCCCCTCCTCTCCCCTGCAGTGGGCCCAGCCTTTCCCCCTCCTCTTCCCTGCAGTGGGCCTAGCCTTTCCCCTCCTTTCCCTTGCCGTAGGTCGAGCCTTTCCCCCTTCTCTCCCAGGCAGTGGGCCCAGCCCTTCCCAACTCTCCCTGACAGTGGAGCTCAGATTCCCCACAGGGGAGGCCTGAGGGAGCCTCCCTCCCCAGAGCTGTGTGCTTTGGTATTTTTATAGCACCATCTGTCAGCGAGGGAGATGCTCAGAGCTGAAATATTGATGGTGTCACTTGGGGAACAGTGTGATGTTTGGGATTATAAATAATGTTTCCATCTGCTTAGCGATCCTGCCCAGGCTGCATTTGGCAGCGAATCGAATGTCGTTTCTTATCAAGTATGAAGATGTGTACTTTCTATGAGGGCTTGTCCTAAAATCAGAAACACTATTGACAGGTATTAAAGCATAAGATGTGCTCTGAAGCTGTAACAACTCAAGGCAGATGGAAATGTGCTCTCCTTTAAACTAAGCAGATACCTGGCTTGTGTGGCTCAGTGGGTCAGAGCATCGGCCCTTAGAACTGAAAGGTCCCAACCAGTCCATGTTTCTCACATCGATGTTTCTTTCCTCTCTCTCTCTTTCTCTGTCTCTCCCCCTCTCTCTACCTCTCCCTCTTCTCTCTCTAAAATCAATAAACATATCCTCAGGTAAGATTTTTTAAAAAATTAAATAGATGATAGTATTAATTGATAATAGCAATAACCAACTAATAATGCCCTAACTTTGAGTCAGGACAGATGATCTGATTTAATGCTTAAAGCAGCTGAATAAGGAAATTGTAGCACTATTATTACCATGACTAATTATTATATTGTATATTTTATGTATACATATTAATATGTTACATATTAATCTACACTAAGAGAAACATATGAATTGACTGTCACTCCCAACAGCCAATCAGGAGTGGGTATGCAAATTAACCCAACAAAGATGGTGGTGATCATGGAGCTAGAGTGAGCAGGAGGCTTGAGTTTCCCCCAATGAAGGAGGTAGCCAAGCTTCTAGCCTGCCCTGGCCTCTGCTCAAGGAGGGGCTAGGAGCCTGGGTCACCGGGATGCATGGCCAGCCTGAAAACAGCTCTCAGCCCTTATCCAGGCTTCCCACACCCCATGGGATGAGGATCCCTGCTGGGGGGCTTGGCCAGCCTTCAAACAGCTATCAGCTCCTCACCCAGGCTGGCCAAGCACCCAAGTGGGACCTTCCCACACTGAAGGGGATGTGGCCAGCTTGAAAACAGCTCTCAGCCTCTCACCCAGGCTGGCCACGCCCCCCAAGTGGGGACCTTCTCCCCATAGGGGTGTGGCTGACCTGAAAACTGCCACAGTCCCCTTGCCCAGGCTGCCCCACACCCCAAGGGAACCCCCACCTTGATCTGGGACACTCTTCAGGGCAAACCAGCCAGGCCCCACCCATGTACCAGGCCTCTATCTATACTAATAAAAGGGTAAAATGCTAATTAAACTGGGAGACCTTCTGGACATAGTTGCAGGCTGAGGTAGAAGAAGTTAGAGGCCAAGAGGAGAAGGTAGTTGTGGATGATCAGGCCAGGATGGGACAGCAGTTGTGGGTAATCAGGCCGGTGGGGTGGACCATTGGGGGTGATCAGACTGGTGGGGGGAAGTTGGGGGTGAGCAGACCAGCAGGGGGGTTGTTGAGGGCAAGCATGCTAGCACGGGGGTATTTGGGGGTGAGCAGGCCAGCATGCAGAGGGGTTAGGGGCAATCAGGCAGGCAGGCAGGTGAGCGGTTAGGAGCCAGCAGTCCTGGATTTCGAGAGGAATGTCTGACTGCCAGTTTAGGTCCAATCCCTATAAACCAGCAGTAGGACATCCTTTGAGGATGATTAGAGAGGGTGTAGGCCAGGTTGAGGGATATCCCCCCATACTCTGTGCATGAATTTTGTGTACTGGGCTACTAATATGTAATAATATAGAATACAATGTTTTTATATTTGCATATAATCTATATGTGTATTGATTCTCTTATTATGCTCTTAATATATTCAGTATTTCATTTCACATGTTTTTATCTCTCCCTTATTATTATTATTTGTTTTTATTAATCCTCACCTAAGGATATTTTTCTATTGATTTTTAGAGAGAGTGGAAGGGAGGGGGAGAGACACAGAGAGAGAAACATCGACATGAGAGAGACACATTGATTGGTTGCCTCCTGCATGTGCCCATCCAAGGCCAGGGTTTGGGCCTGCAACCAAGGCAAGTGCCCTTGACCAGAAATCAAAACTGGAACCCTTCAATCTGTGGGCTGATGCTGTATCCACAGAGCCAAACCAGCCAGGCTCTCCCTTGACCCTTACGAAAGCCCTTTGAAGCGCCCTGGACAAGTACTGTTATCCCTGCCTCGCAAGTGAGAAAATCAAGCCCGGAGCTATTGCCAGACTTTCCCAAAGCCATAGTGTCGATGTCGTTCACAACAGGCGAGGACTCCAGTATCCATCACCTCCCAAAGTCATGCTCCTCTGTTTTGAGCGACACAGTGATTTCCATGGTTGTTGTTACTGAAAACCACCAGGGTTACATTGAAGATGAGGGGAGCCACACATTCCTCCAGAGGCAGTTCATGCAGGTGGCCCAGTCAGGTCTCAGCTAACAAGTTCTGAAAGAAAGTTTCCAGTGGGTTCCTTTTCTCTGGGGTGGAGGTGTAATCGGAGACTGTTCCTCTCCTATTCCCAAGAACTCTCCCAATACTGGGATTGAGCAGGAGGTGTGTTCCCATAGATCACTGTGTCCCCTAGAGAGCACCTGATTTCCCAGACGAGATCAAGATCCTGTATTTTTAAGAGAAATTACAAAGCTACCACCACACCACCCTCCAAAAAACTTCTGCCTTCTCAGGCCCTACATCTTTTTTTTATTTTTTATTTAATAAATCTTTATTGTTCAGATTATTACAATTGTTCCTCTTTTTTCTCCCCATAGCTCTTCTCCACCCCGCTCCCACCCCTCCCTCTGCCCTTATCTCCCCTGCCCCATGGTCCTCATCTATAGGTGTATGATTTTTGTCCAGTATCTCCCTGCACCCCTTTCCCCATGAGAATTGTCAGTTCATTCCCTTTCTATGCCCCTAATTCTATTATATTCACCAGGTCATTCTGTTCATCAGATTTTTTATTCACTTGATTTTTAGATTCACTTGTTATAGATATGTATTTGTTGTTCATAATTTTTATCTTTACCTTTTTCTTCTTCCTCTTCTTAAAGAGTACCTTTCAGCATTTCATATAATACTGGTTTGGTGTTGATAAACTCCTTTAGCTTTTTCTTATATGTGAAGCTCTTTATCTGACCTTCAATTCTGAATGATAGCTTTGCTGGGTAGAGTAATCTTGGTTGTAGGTTCTTGCTATTCATCACTTTTAATATTTCTTGCCACTCCCATCTGGCCTGCATAGATTCTGTTGAGAAATCAGCTGACAATTGTATGGGTGCTCCCCTTGTAGGTAATTAACTGTTTTATTTTTCTTGCTGCTTTTAATATTCTCTCTTTGTCTTTTGCTCTTGGTATTTTAACTATGATGTGTCGTGGTATGGTCCTCTTTGGATTCCTTTTGTTTGGGGTTCTATGTGCTTCTTGGACTTGTAAGTCTATTTCTTTCACCAGTAGGGGAAGTTTTAAGTCATTATTTCTTCAAATAGGTTTTCAGTATCTTTCTCTCTCTCTTTTTCTGGCACCCCCATAATTCTGATGTTGGTACACTTGAAGTTGTCCCAACGGCTCCTTACACTATCTTCACATTTTTTTATTCTTTTTTCTTTTTGCTTTTCCAAAGTGTTTTCTGCTTCTTTATATTTCATGTCTTTGACTTTATTCTTGCATTCCTCTTGTCTGCTGTTAAGTCTCTGTACAATATTTTTTTAATTTCAATCACTGTATGTTTAATTTCTAGTTGGTCCTTTTTCATCTCCTCTTGGGTCTCGCTAAATTTATTCATCTTTTCTAGGAAATTTTTGAAAAACCTTGTAACCATGGTTTTGAACTCTATATCTAGTCGTTTGCTTTCCTCCATTTTTTTCACTTGCGATCTGTTCCTTTGTCTCCACATTTTCACTGCTTCCCTGAGTTGGTAGAGTAGCTTTGTGTGCTAGCTGTCTTATATGGCCCAGTAGCTCCACTTCCACAGTTACCGGAAGTGGACTCTCTTGGTGCACCCCTTTGTGGACTGTGTCCACAACCTTGTTGTAGTTAAGTCTTGATTGCTGTTGGTATCACTGAGAGGGGTATTGACCTCCAAGCCAATTGGTTGTGAGGATCAGCTGTATCTATGCTGGGAGAACTTCTGTGCTGGAGTCAGCCTTATGATAGAAGACTTGCAAAACTGCAAAAGCCTCTGTGTTCAACTTGGATGGGATGGAGTCTCAGGGCTGAGCAGACAGCCTTGGCTTCACATCAGCTCTGCCCTATGTGTCTCCTGGATCTCAGTGTCCCTCAGTAATCACTGCAAAACTCACATGAGCGCACCTCCAGACCTCTGCCTTTCTGGCTCCCCTGAGTTTCCATACACTCATGGACCCGTATGAGTCTTGGTCCCCAGGGTCTCGCCCAAAACTGGAGTTCGGTGCAGTCACAACTGGATTTCAGCACATTTGGGAAATTCCATCTTCCTACCACTAGAGAAAAGCCAGCAACCTAATCAGCAGTCAGTCCTCTCTGTTCATGCGTGTGAGCACCTTCCTTCATGGCTCCCCTAAGTTTCTGTGCACTCCTCCCTTTTCACAACAGTCCAAACTCCCCCTGTATGAGTCTTGCCCTGGATCTGAGGTTCAGTGCAGTTGGAACTGGGGTTCAATGCATTCGGGAGTTTCTGGCTCTCTCAAGGTAGAGGAAGCCAGGAAGGCACTCTGCCACCCGTTCTCTCCACATGCGTGACTCTGTACCTCAGCTTTTTACAGCTCCTCTGAGTCTCTGTGAGCCCCTCTCTCCTTCTAGTTGTAGAATTTCAACTCAGCTAGCTTTCCTGAGGTTGTGGATGATGTCTGTTCTGTGTTTTAGTTGTAGTTTTTAAATTGTTGTGCGAGGCAGCAGTTTAGGTGTTCACCTATGCTGCCATATTGTTTTCTCTTGGGCCCTAGCTCTTAATTCCTCCCGTGTACATGCATTTTTCTGTGATGCCAAAATATGCCAGCACTCCTGTTAGTCCTTGTTTATCTTATAGATTTTAAAAGGAAAAAGGTCAACTCTGATATTTTCATCTTCCTACTTAGCATAGTTTATGTTCTGTGATGTAATCTTAGTCATATTCTAAGACACTCCCCACGTAGATTTTCACTATCCCAAATGCCAAAGTGTGGGAGCAAGCAGGGGAGGGAATCATCCACTCTTTTTTTCTGGCCAGCTCTGCCTAATGGTGCACCTGAATCTCATCTGAGTGCAGTCTGCAGGCTTTGTCTTTTGATGATTACTCCTTCAATATGAAGATAGGATAGGAAGTGACCACCCTGCTCGTGGGTTTTCATCCTGTGCATCCTCCAAGGTGAGATGATAATGTACTAACTGTGACATCATAGAAACAACAGTCTCCTGTGCAATTAACATGAAGCAGGAGTTGACGATGTCAGATCCTTAGTTGCCAATGCTTATTGGTTGATGTGTCCTCTGTGTCCCTAGAGTTGAGATATTACTGTGTGGGCACAGGACCTGGCCTAACATTCTTTCTTAGTGTTTGCCTGATCTCTTTAGGGACTAACGCCATTTCATCAAGTCCTGCTAGTTGGTAGGACTGCATGGGTGGAATTTCTCTGCCACTAGTGGGAGTGGGTTCTTGTGATATCTTGAGAAAAATAATTTTCTAAGACTGGCATAGATGAATGAGATGTAGCAGGAAGGTCTATGTGTATGAAATTATATTCCTGTTTCTGAAGTTCCATCCTTAACCCTGTCCTGGAAAAGGTGTAGCTGGGGCTTCAGCAGAGCAAGAAGTAGAACCAGAGCCCAGAGCTCCATTCCATGGTGGAGTGAAGCCTGGTACAGGATCAGGCCAGTCCCTGGGCATCAGTCCATGAGGTGAGTTCCTCATGGCCATGAGCCATGTGGGCCAATGCAGGGAGCATGCCCCCTGCAGCAGGAGTCCCAGGGGTGCAGGCAAGCAGGAGAGGCAGGGGTTGAAATATCAAATCTTCACATACTTGCAATGGTCATGCCTACATGTCTACCCTGGCCAATCTCTGCTCTCAGAAATGACTGATCGGCAAGCACCCTTTTACATTGCTTAGACCTTATTGGGCATGTGAGTAACCTGTAGCTTCCCTTTGCTCTTTTCCAGTTGTGAATTAATAAGCAAGTCATTACAATTGCATCAGTCTGCTGCTTATTCTGGTATTTTCTCACTAGCACATCAGCCATGTATTGGAGTAAGTGTGGTTTCACAATCCTGCCAGTAGGATTGGCCATCCTAGCAGGTTGTGAGATGGTTTTAACTGGCATTTCCTGATGAAGAATGGTGCCAGTCACCATCCCATATGCTTTTATGTCTCTTCTTTTGTGAAGTGCCTATTTAAATCTCATCAATTTTCAATTATTAATTTGTAGGCATTTTCATATATTGTGGATGCAAATCCTTTGTTAGATGGAATTAAATACAATTTGAGTGCAATAGAGAGGATGCCTCACTTCTTGGCAGCCTGTGGTGAAGGTATCTCTCAGGCATGAATCTCATGTCTGGCGTGAATGAAGTTTGACCAAAAAGTACATGCTCTTAATTCAGTGAAGAGCGGTAGGAACAGTGGAAGTAACCAGAACAGTGGTTGCCTGTGGGGTAGTGGAGGTGGACCTCACTCTGGAGGGAAAACAGGAAAATGTGGGAGATGGTGACAGTGTCTTGTATCTTAACAAGTGTTTCCATTGGTCACAATTTCAGTGTATATTAAGATCTTTGTACTTTACTGTGCATTTCACCTCAATGGGAAAAAATAGGCCATATCTTGATATGAGCCTCTGTTCTGTATGCATCTTAGTAACACTGGGTTACTCACAGCCAGCATCGCTGTGAACGGGGCTGCCTAGGAGTGCAAACTGAGGCTGGAGCCCTTGGGCTTTGAACTCACAGTGAGATGATGGTGGTCCCTCCAATTCTGGAATCCAATGCTAGTGCTCATTCTGAAAAGTGTGTGAGTAAATAGCTTACTGAGAAGCAAGGTTTCTCTCTCTGGACATGTGACCAGGAGGCCATTTTCTGGGTTTGTACATCAAAAACAAGCATGCCATTCATTTCTGGAACCGAACCAAACTGTAGAAAAGGACTCGGATTGATGGAGAATGAGAAATACAAGTCTGCCTCTGATCTAGCCCAGGGGCGCTGAGCGGGGAGGAAGCCCGTTGCTTTCTTTTTTACCTTCCTTTTTCGTTAGCCTTTATTGAACTAGTTTTCGGCTATGAAATGGGCTTATTGGAGCCTACAGTTGGCATATGAATTTTTTAAAATATATTTTATTGATTTTTTACAGAGAGGAAGGGAGAGAGATAGAAAGTCAGAAACATCGATGAGAGAGAGACATCGATCAGCCGCCTCCTGCACGCCCCACTGTGAAGATGTGCCCACAAGCAAGGTACATGCCCCCAACCGGAATTGAACCCGGGACCTTTCAGTCCGCAAGCTGACGCTCTATCCACTGAGCCAAACCGGTCTTGGCCACATATGAATTTTTGATGAAATTACAATTCAGTTTTATTTATTTATTTATTTATTTATTTATTTATTTATTTATTTATTTTTCTTTTTGTCCAACATGAATTTGTTTTTTATTTTTTGTTATATTTCGGTAATGTGCTAAGGGTTCTGGGGCACACAAGGAAATGACAAATCAGACTGATGTTTAAAAACATTAAATGCACAGGTATTGTTTGCACCCTTGTGTTTTTCACTGCTATCTTGATAATTCTTCTTCTTTTTTTAAAATATACTTTATTGATTTTTACAGAGAGGAAGGGAGAGGGATATAGTTAGAAACATCGATGAGAGGGAAACATCCATCAGCTACCTCCTGCACACCCCCTACTGGGGATGTGCCCGCAACCAAGGTACCTGCCCTTGATAGGAATCGAACCTGAGACTTTTCAATCTGTAGGCCAACACTCTAACCATGGAGTCAAATCAGTGAGGGCCTGATAGTTCTTTAACAGTCTGTCATTTTCAATTAACACAGAGAGTATTGATCAGTATATCTGATAAACTTGTCAATGCCTCTTTAGAATTTTTATTTTATTTTATTTGAGTTGTATGGGGTGACTCTGGTATACAGGTTTCAGGTGTACAATTCTACAATACATCACCTGTATATTGTACTGGTTTGTTCACGACAAGCCTCCTTCTATCACTTTTTATTCCCCTTTACCCTCTTCTATCTGCCCTCTACCCCTGTCCCCCAATCACCATACTGTTGTCTGTGTCTATGAGTTCTGCTTTGCTTAATCTTCAATTTTTTACCCAGGCTCCTCCCTTCTGACAGCTGTGAGTCTGTTCTGCATCCATGAGTCTGTTTTGATGCTGTTTGTTAGTTTATCTTGTTCATCAGATGCCTTTCTAAATGGTGACCTGGCACCAAAGAACCTGCTCAGATGGCAACTCCAGCACTTCCTTCCTGTCTGGGATGCGGAGAAACTTAAGTTCAGAGAGTGCGATCGTTTCCTGACAGACCCTCCTGCCCTTGTAGGTTATGTCTGCATTTCACCGGTTTTGAGCTTTTACATGATTCCAGGCTTTGGTGTCCTACCTCCAAGCCTATCATGGGCCATCTCATATGAGGACAGATACGCAGGCACACAGAGCTTTGCATGTGGCTTCTGTAGACCCCTAGAATGAGGCCGTGCTCTGGGGCAACAGAGGTCTGGATTGAGTGCACAGAATGCTCATTTCTCATGAGTCTCCTCTTGTAGCAGCCACTGTGCCATGCCGGCCCGAGGACTTGGATGGGCGCCGTGGGCGGGCGCTGGGAGGCTGCCGGGGCCCAGGGGGCTGTCTCCTGGGCGTTGAGAGGCATCACTGTGGGCGTCATTCTCTGCCTGCTACTTCAAGGTGACAAGTGGGTCCCTTTCCTCTTTCTGATTCTGCGTGGGAACTGGCATGTTAGAAAGAAACGCTTTCCCACCAGGTGAATGCAGGCGTCTTTGTTTTGTGAAGAAGAGGCGTCTGACTCTAGCTGCCGTCTCCCGGGGGTTCTCCTTGGGAAGAGAATCATTCCTCTGCTGACTGAAAGGATGTGTATGGAGGGGAAGAGGAAGAGGGGAGAGGCAAAGGGGGAGACAGGCCAGGAGAGGAATGCGGGGCACAGAGGGGAGGGAGTGGGAGGAACATGTCCACAGCCATCCAGGTGGTAGTACATGCAGAGCCGGCGTTGGAGGAATGGTAGTGGCCATCACGTCCCAGGTCTGAGCCTCAGTCTCTCCATGTGCAATGGCCAGAACACCCAGTGTTGTTGGGAGTAAACGAGACACTATTCACAAAAGCGTGATTACTGCAGGGAGGATGCTGCGTGTGGCTCCTCTTCCCCCAGCAATTAGGTCCAGCTGTGGAAGGCCTGCCCCAGCAAGGAGGGGACCCAGAGCCCGGCTAATGGCGTGCGCGGAGCAGCAGACCGGCTCACCGGAGCTTTCTGTTACATAGGAAATCTACAGGTGGCTTGGGATTGGGGAGCTTTGGAGCAGGGGAGTGTTCTGGGGAGGAGGGAGAAAGGCGCCAAGGACAGAGGGAAGGCATGAGTCTGTGGCGAGCTGATGGCTTTTCAGACGGGAAGTTGGCAAGACTCCTGTGTTGGTTTGCTGAGGGCGGGTGTGTGGAGGAGACAGTGGGGAGAGAGTAAGAGCAAGGGCGCTGTGGAGTGGCATGGACAAGCCAAGACCTGTGAGGCACAGGGACATATTTTTGGGCAGAAATGGAAATGAGCTAATGAGTTTGATTGCTTGTAGTGGGGTAAGCAGACTTATCTACTCCAGTCAAATTGAAAACCAAGACCCTATCATTCACAGTCATGTGTGGGGATGGTGCATGAAAGTAGTGAAGATGGAAGAAGGATGTTTGAGACAAGCTCATCTTTGGAAACATTTCTTCCACCCAGGAGTGAACCAGGGCTGGACAGAAGTTGGAGGGTCATTCTTTGCTCACATTGTTAAGAATTGTGGTCTGTGGCCTCCCCATACTGAAATCTCTTGTGCTTTAAATTTGCTTTAACAGCGTGTTTTCTATTTTCCATACCATACACCCCCCCCCTCCCCAAACCATCCTACTCGGACACACTCCACTGTTCCTGGCAAGAGATCATGAACAAATGTCATTGAAAGTGTTCCTGGTCAACTGTTACTATTTCATCAGAGACCGAGAACTTTCAGCGTCGAAGGTTAACACCAGATCACACAGCCAGGAACACATGAAGGAAAGACTTAGGTTTATGATCTGAGAATGTCTGTGCGACATAGAAAGATAACACCCTCCAAAACCCTAGTGAATGATCTTGCCCGTTTCCCTGACCCAAGCAGAGTCGGCTGAAACTATTGTCAAAACTGTCCCTGAGTCCTGTCGTTGGCCCAGACATAATGGTGACAGCCTCCCTCCTAGGAAAAGGCTACCTGGTTGCTCACTTCAAGGGCTTCTCTCCCTTTTAAGAGGATTCTAATCTGCCACAATCCAAATAAAGTGGAAACAAAATAAAAATTCAGTGTATCTCTAGGAAGAAGCCAGGATAAAGAGGATGAAGGGACAACTAGGGGACCACCGGGCAAAGGGGCTGTTTGGAGTAAAAGAATCTTAAGCATTCTGTGCAAGGAAAACCCATGCCTATCAAACAAACTCAAGGAAGATAGGCATCAGCGCCAAAGAGGCCCTGGCATCTTTTCCACACCAACATTCTCTGCCAAGAAATAAAAATGGTAACAATCTTACTTTCTTGCAGACAAGTTGCCTGAGAGAAAGGGAAGTAATGGGATCAGGTCCCCTTATAGATGGTGATGGTGATAATGAGTCAGGCAGTGATAATGTGTCACTCCATGCCTCATCCAGGAGCAAAAGTGAGCAGAGGTGATTAAGATAAGCAGAGTGTTCCCCACATCCAGATGGGAGCAAGTACAGAAAGTCCTTGAAGCAAAAAGGGAACACAAATTATTTAAATCATGCTCCCTGTGGTTAACCTTTGTGAACTTCACATGTTAATATGACTTAAAATCTTGCCTTTGCATGCTGGTTTAAAGTTGAAAAGGAGTTATCATTATTTAAAAAAATATTTGTCATTTTATGTGCAATTTGCCATAATATATATGACTATAATTATGCTCTTAGCTTGCTGATAATAAAAATGATGATAATGATAAAGAAGTAATGATGGTTGGTAATGATGATAATGGTGATGGCTATGATGGTAATGATGGTGGTGGTGATGGTGGTGATGGTAATGATAATGATGGTGATGGTGGTGATGGTAATGGTGGTGATGGTGGTGATGGTGGTGATGATGGTGATGGTGATGATAATGCTGGTGGTGGTCATAATGGGGATGGCATAGATGGTAATGGTGGTGGTGATGATGGTAATGATAATGATGGTAATGATGATGATGGTGATGATGATGGTGGTGATGGTGGTGATGGTGATGGTAATGGTGGTCGTGATGATAATGGTGATGATGGTGATGAAAATGTTGGTTTTGGTGATGATGGGGATGATATAGGTGGTAATGATGGTGGTAATGTTGTTGTTAATGATGCTGGTAGTGATGAGAAGGAGTATGGTGATCATGGTGATGATGATTTGCTCTCTACTATTTGATATTTCATTTAATTTGTTCATTCTGACAGCCTTCTCAGCGGCTATGATTACCCCTTTCTGTGGTTGAAGAGAAAGAATCTGGAGAGGTCGAGGAAATTGCCCAGGGTGACAGTTTTGCCCGTAGTAATTTCTAGTCTAACTATTCTGCACCTCGAGGCCACACTTTGAAGTGAAGGTTTATTTTAAACATCATCTTCCCCACCACAAGCCCACATCTGAAACATCTTCTCGTAGCTCTGGATAAATCAGGGTAAGTAGAGATGGCTTGCTTGGTTGACTTGTGTGCAAGTTGGCTTGCAGTCTGCCATTGATGAGGTGATGGCAGATGTTGCAGCCCATCGTGAATGTTGGTGGAACAAGTAGTGACTGTACTGAGTTTCTAAGGAAAATCAAAGCAAGGCAGTGTGACTTCTTCAGACCTGAATGCACCGTCTTAATTCAGTTGCTTGAGATGCTTCCTGTGGCCTGGGTGTATGGCACACTGGTAGGGGCAGGTCTCAGTTTCACGAGTGATGCTGGCTTCGCTGGCCGCAGCGCAGGCAGGATAGGGAAATGTGGTCACATTTTCAGTGAGTCAGGAATTAAAGCAAAAATAAACACTCCAATGCAGAGAGGAACATAAATCCCACATTTTACTGAGCATGAGGCTGGAGTGTGACTGCGGCAAGACTGCAGGAAGACTCAGCTGTAGCAATATGAAGGTGTGGGAACTGATGAGAGGGGCTGTGTGTGGGAGGGATGCATTGTTATGGAGAAGGAAACAGGTCATGGCAAATAGAAGGAAGGGAGGGAGGGTGATTAAAAGTACCATATTGACCAGAAAACTCAAGATGTGTGGAAATTCCTGGTCATATACTAATAAAGGTCCACATTTGCAAGTTAGGGCAACTACTCTGTTCGATGGGTGAGTGAGAAGAGGGTTGGGGCCTCAGGGACAGAAGGTGACAGGCGAGGTGGTACAGCAGAAACCCCAAGTGACTGCCCTGCTCTGAGTCAGACAGGAAGAGCTGAAGGTCATGTTCTGGAAACTGAAACCCATTCCCCCGGGGCAGTGTGAGTGCCCAGCAAACAGTGGACCCTGACAGCTATTTACAGGTCACCAGGCAGCCAGCGTAGGTGAATCATATCCCAAAAGCAGGGAAAGAGAAAGCCAGGGAGATGAAATCCGGAAGCTGCAGCCACTGCCCGGAGTAGGGGGAGAGGTGAAGCGCTGCCTGAGGGAGAGCAGCTGAGAGCCTGGGCAGGGGTTCTGGGCAGGCCAGGCACTCGCCTCGCTTTGTCCCACCTCATGGGAATAACAGTGTGCTTCTCCCTGACCAGTGCACAGTCGGTCCACCATCACAGTACATAGACTACTTGTGTGCACCACTTCAATGCACAGCACTTGGAAGTTGCTGTAAAGGACAACATAGCACAGGAACGACTTACAATCCTATGAAGCATGCTGTCACACGAATGGGAACACTGGGATTCTGTACCCCACCAAGGCTCGCTGTGTTATTCTAGCCATTCCTCTTAATGAACTCGCATTGGTTTCACCACCTGGACGTGAGAGCGGGACCATCTGCTATCTGCCAATTTCCCAAGGACTCAGGAGGGAAGACACGACATGGGCTGTAAAAGTCCAGAATGTCCCCAAGCCAGTCCTGGTCTGAGACCTGAGAACTGGGCAGGCAGATGGGTGCTGCCGTGGACACTAAACCGTGTAATTGAAGCCAGACTCTAGGAGGAGGAACCCTCCTGAGGAGCGGTGGGATCCATCGCTGGGCTGGCTTTCCAAAAGTCCAGTGGTGGTCCTTTTCATCCTGATTAGCAAAAAGGGTTCACAAACTAGGATACATGACACATCATCTGCTCTGTCAGTGTGCCCTGTCTGCTTGCGCTCCAGCCAAGGCTGGGCCTCACAGAGAGCAGCTCAGCGTGTCCCCCACCGTCCCACGTAGATGAGAACCGGGGCTGTGACAGAAACGATCCTCCTGCATTCCAGATGAGGAGAAGGGAAGCATAACATTTTAAATCTCATTTCCAGCAATGATCATGTCAACCATTTGCAGAATCAAGTCCTGCAAAGGAGTTACTGGCAGAGCCTCATGTGGCTGCCATGGTGAAAAGAGATGCTGACATTAACCCCTCTGCTTGAGCTTTTACTTTTTTTCTCCTTCCTTCCCCAAAAAAGTGGTAGAGGGCCACCCACTTGGCTCTTCCTAGTTGTATTTCCTAGCACAGCTGGTCCTAAAGGCTTAGAAGCCAAAGGCATCCCTGGGAACTGCACCTACTGCTGGGCAGAAATGGCACTGAGGCCAGATGAGGTGGGCAAGGCAGAGGAGGGATACTTGAGGGTCTCTCCAGTTCCCAAGGAAGTGCAGGTCAGGTTTTAGTGACATGCCAGGAAAACACGGAGTTAGATGCAACGTTCAAGGAAAACACGGAATTCGATGCCACATGCTAGGAAACAAGGAATTCGATGCCATGTGCAGAGAAATAAGGAATTCGATGTAAAGTTCCTTTTGTACACATCAATTCTATTCTCATCGCAATGTAGCCATTTCAGAGATAAGGAAATGGAAGCTCGCCACCAAAGATCATAAAGTTAATTCACCAGGAACTTACTAGGAACCATGACCCAGTAGAAAGACAAAGTAGACTTGTTTTCAGGAATATATGCATTTTACCTGTATTTCAAGGTTGTGTGTTTGTGTGTGTGTGTGTGTGTGTGTGTGTGTGTGTGTATTTCTCCACAAGAAATACCAAAGGCTGCATAGGACAATGCAGAATGAATAGAATCATGTATAAATGCATTTTAACCTAGATTAGTGAATAGCCAATAAAAATGTTTGATGATGCCCATTTCTTCAAGTAGACAGAACAGGACACATAAGAAACACACAGATATTCTGTGGAACAAAACATGTGTTCCTTAAAAATCAGCACATTATGCAAAGTCACCCAATAAAGCCACAAAGCTCCTGGCGGGGATACGGTCACAGATGAAACCCTGGAACACTTGGCCAGTGATGGAGAGAGGAAAGCAGGAGCCTAACAATGGTGGCATGGGTCTACACAGGTGAGAGGTTAAGAACCACATGCAAACCACAGCAATATGTATACTTCACCTGAGTTTCCTTGTGGAAGTGAGCGCTGGAGGGCGAGTGTGTGGGTTACCATGAAGGGGGCAGGCTTCTCTGGAGGCAGAGGACAGTGGTGACACATGACTGACAGGTGTGGACTGAGACAGCAGCAAGTTCGAGGGTGCGCACGTGTGTTCCCTGTCTTCCTAAGGGCTCCATTGGCCTGCCCCTGTTTCTGCATTTACTCAGTGTTTCTTTCAGGTGAATTCACACATCAGCAAACAGAATTAGCATCATGCTCAGACTACTCCCTAATGCAAATGATCCCCCACTTACAATGGTTCGACCTAATGATTTTTGACTTCCCGATAATTCGGAAGTGATAACAATAAATTACATGAGCTGTTCAACACTTTATTATAAAATAGGCTTCGTGTTAAATGACTTGCCCAACCGTGGGCTAATGTAAGTGTTCTAGGCACGTGTGTAGTAGGCGAGGCTAAGCCGAGGTTGATTAGGCACATTAAATGCTTGTTTGCCTTGGGATATTTTCAACTTGCAGTGGGTTTATTGGGCCATAATCCCGTCGTAAGCTGAGGAGCATCTGTGTGTCTGTTGCATTGAAACAAAGTCACGTGTTCAGAACAAGCATTTTCATAGAACTGATCATGTAGGTCCTCTCTTTAAGGAATGTAGGGTCTTGTTCAGAATAAAATGTGGGTAATGGGAAAATGCTGAATTACTGAGGACCATGCGGCCCCCGGGAGGTCCGGGAGGCAGGAGGGGTGCTCCTGCGAAGGCGGTTCAGGGAAACGCTGCCACAGTCGGGGGGGGGGGTGAATGCGTGGTCTGAGGAGGGGACGGAGAGGGATGCTCAGGACAAGTGGGGATGGAAGTTAAACAGCCATTGTCACCATGTGGCATCACATTTAGATAGTCTGGGCCTGCACGGAGCCTGCTGCCCAACTGAGGGAAGAACGTTACGGAACCCTGAGGTCCACCCTCCTCCGCTCATCCAGCTAATTTCAGAATGGCCAGCCCCAGCTCCATGCCAGGAGCTGCTCACAGAAGGGGTTCCCTAAGACGTCACATCTGAGAGAGGAGATTCACAGCAAAGCACAAAATGAGCAGCATGGTTTCAGGTGGACACAAAGGCTTTGGTCAGTGAGGCAGGTTAGGGGAGAGGGAGCAGTAGCATGTCTGGGGAAGGGCTTTTGCATAGAAGGCGGTCAGGGAGCTCATCTGAGCTTGGATACCCACGTGGCCAGGTGCTGAGCAGGCAGACCCATCACGTTCCAGCAGCAGCACTCCCCCCTTCTCCTGGCACTGGGGTAAGTCAGAGAGATTCCCACTTACCAGGAGTGGCCTGCTGTGGGCGGGGCCACCCTCTCCCATGGGATCCTGTTGGTGGGTGGAGCCACCCACTGCCAAGTGATCCTGCTGGTGGGCGGGGCTACGCACTGTCATGGGATCCAGAGACAGAGCACATGCCTTACCTGTAGTGAGGAGAGGGGCAGAGGAAGCCCAAGGGCAGGGGCCACTCCCAGGAAATGTCCTCTCAAACTTAGTTCTGAAAGTCAAGTCAGCGTACCTAGAGGAACAGCATCAAAGAAGGGAGGCCAGGAGGGCTCCTGTCCCAACTCCCTGCAGAGGCCTCTCAGTGGGCCACTTCTCACAACTTCACTGTGACCAAGTCCTGAGAGGGGGTGCTGAGGGACCACCGTCGGGAGGTTCCTAGGTTGTAGGGAAACTCCCTGTAAACCTGGCATCTTGACATATATGTTTATTTATCTCCCCAGGAGATGACTAACATCTTGAGGGAGGGTTCCCTGACTTTGTGCATCCGGTGCTTGCCCGGGGCCCTGGCCATCTACACCTCTTTCACATCTTCCGCTGACGGGGGCTCCCTGTTCCACCATGTGGATGGGCTGTCTCCTGATCTTGGCTTTTCTTGAAATGGTGTGTTCATCAACATGAAAACCATGCTCCACCATGTAGGTTCCCATGGCAGAGAACACAGCGGCCTTCCCGAGTCCTGGGACAGCTGTGGACTTAGCTCAGGCCCGCATCGCGGTATCATGTATTGGGGAAGGCACTGGCTTGGAGGGGAGGAAGCCTTCTGCTGGCTGCCCGGGTGCAGGTGCCAGGAAGGAATCCCTCAGGAGAGCGGGGGTACTTCATTCCTCCTAAAGATTCATTGCTCAGCTCACAGCCAGGTTTTCCTTTCCTTCTTGGAATTCTATCTTAAAAACGTTGGCACCACCAGCATTTTAAGGGCATTCATTAAAAAAACAAAACACCATATTATCGAGGGGAGTATGTGTAGGTACTTACCACCCTTAGGAAAGGGGCAGAGGAGGAGCCATAGGTGGGTGAGAGGGGACAGCAATGGCTACCACTCAGCCATTGTCAGGATGGGGGTGATGAGCTGGCGGGGCCTGTGGTGGCCACAGGCTGCATCCAATGTAACCTCACACGAGCCGTCTCTGCCGCCCAGCCCTGTACCATCAAGTCCCTGGCCCCTGCGGGTGTCTACCGCCTGGAGCTCCCAGGAATTCTGCTGTGCAAGACAATTCTCTCCCAACTAGCAACCCGGCGGCATTCAAGCGTTCTTGAGCACAGGCACCATTTCACCGGTCCCAGCGAGGCTGTTACTGCATCTCCCTCAGAGGACATGACGGAAACTCGGTCTCTTGGAGGGCTTGGGAGACTTATTAAGCTGGGGCCTCAATGCAAATGCATGGCTGCTCCTCTCACACTCGTTTGTCCCCGCATCTTTGTGTTGTTGTTATTTCTCACCCGAGGTTATTTTTCCATTGATTTTTAGAGATAATGGGAGGGAGGGAGAGAAACAGAGAGAGAGAGAAACACTGATGTGAGAGAGACACATTGATTGGTTGCCTCCTGCATGTACCTCAACCAGGACCGAACAGAGGTACATTCCCTTGACCAGAATCAAATCATAGCACCCTTCAGTCCACAGGCCAACGCTCTGTCCACTGAGCCAAACAGAATAGGGCATTCTCAGGACCCTTTGATCTGTGTGGGCTCGAGTATACATGATTTAAAATCCCCAGTACAGGAGGGTCTGCTCTCTGTTAGACTCAGCCTCTCAGCCTCTAGCTATGTGGTGTCCAATGAAACAGTGTGGGGCAATCAGAGACAGGCACTCAATATACGCTAGGAAAAGCTTCAGATGGAAGTCAGGGCCAAAGGACTTGTCCCCCAAACACAACATAACCTAATAACAAGACACAACTTGCGTCCCAGCCAGCTCTGCCAGCGAGCCATGCATTCTGTGTGGCCAGGCGTATGTTTCTCCCCCATTACAATGACCCTCAGCTTTAAAATGGCCAGGTGACAATGACCCACATTAGGGCAGCACTGTGTTTTTGCTGAACAATCCCCAGTCTTCTTGGTGGATAATGACCTGTGTGCTGCTGTATCTCATCCGTGAGATTGCAAGAAGAAACGGGGACAAATAATAGTGTGCCTTGGGTAGATTATGTGATTGTGTTCGCTTGTATTCATAAGCAGCAGATTTTAAACGGTAGTGATTGTTTAGATGTCACCAGAACATTCTGGCCAGATTGGCATGAGTAGAAAGACATCGTTATAGCAACACCAATAATTAGGAGAAAGCCTGCACTCCACGTGACACAATTCTAGGTGTCTTGCTATAAATGTTTGTCCCTGTTTTAACTACTCTTTTCAGAAACCCAGGAAGCCAGCTAATAAGACGTCTTGTTAAGAGTTGGCTGTGCCACATGGGAATAAAAAACACTGCATCAGGAGGCGAGAGAGTTTGCTCTCTCCCTGATTTAGGGAAGCTCTCAGGGCCCTCAACAGAAAATGAGCAGGTTGGTATTAACTCTGCCAGGACCTTTCAGCTGTAAAATTCTACAGTCATGTCTTGGTCCCTTTCTCTATCCAAAACTCCTCATTGTAAAATGGAAACGAAAGTTCTGACCAGCAGTTTGATGGAATTCCATGTGTGTGTTTTTTTTTTATCATAATATTATTCTTATAAGCAACACCAAACAAAAGCACACGTGCAAATCCACAATAAGATACGTAGGAGCCACTTCTAACCAAAACTGGCCACGAATGACACTGGCCTGCTGACAAGGAAGTCCTTAACCACCTGGCACCCAGAAGTGTCACATTTTAAATTCTAGCATTTACTGAAGAGGGATTCTTTCGTACACATCAGAAGACTTCATTAGTCAGGAAGATAAATTCAGATGTGCAAAGTAAGATTTTTTTCCAGGACTCCCACACGAGTTAGCCAAATCTGCACATATGTCTCAATTGTTAACTTTTCTTTTAAAAGCACTTCACTACCTGCGTGTACATTCGCTTCCCAACCTATCTCTGGAAAGTCAGGAGTATAATGTAAATCCCAGTCAGTTCGGAAGTCATTACTTTTCTTGTATTTTATTACAAAAATGTCAGAAATAATGGTTTTACTAAAACTGAACCTTTTAAAAAATAGGCAACCCTTCATCTGCATCAGTGTTACGATGCTCAGGACAATCAAGGGACATTGGGCCCCATTTCTAGCAAATGTGCTCATCCCAGAGGTGGGGTCAGCAGATGCCAAACACGTTTGCCTGCGGACTGCTGAGCCCTCGCCTGTTTCTGGGCACACCTGCCCTTGGCAAGCTCTCGCATCCAGGCTGCAGCCATGTCTCTCGGTACAGACCCTGCACATGAGCTTCCTGGTTTTCTTTCTAGAAAGCACATTGACTAGGACCATTCTGCCCTGAGCCTTTTGTTTTGGGAATAACTCCTTCATAGGAAATGTTAAAATATCTGAGAACGATGGAGCCAGTAAGGTGGCCCCCAAGCTCCTCCATGTGCAGGTTTTGCCCTGGGACTGACCAGCTTCCTCCCACCTTCTCGGCCCAGCCCACTCCACATCCACCACTCTGGGTCACAGTGCAGAGTGAATCTAGACCCTTCTCTGGGGACTCCTATAGTTAAGCTTCATGAGACCTTCCTAGGGTCTAGGAGGCAACTCTTTAACTGAGAATGGGGTCAGTCCCAGCTTTAGTGGGAGGATAGGGAGAGCACTCCTGGGCTGACCTATGATGATGATGGTGGCCATGGCAATGGTTTTGCCAGGTGGAAAATAAAAAACTTCAAACTAGGGCAGGAAAGTACCCCACAGACTGACAAGCCCTCCTCCCTGTGCCCCGCCTGTGGTGGGGAGAGTTCCGTGGGAGGTTAGCCCAGCGTGGCTGCAGGTAACAGTGCCTACAGCATCCTGTTCTTCTCCCGACCCTCTGCTTGCCTCCCCACCCTCTGCTTGCCTCCCCACCCCAACTTGAGATATCACTCAGTGAAGGTCGGAGGCTGGGGACCTGCAGAGCAGGTCCTGTCCTTTCAGAGGACACGGTATTCAGAGAGCACCTGCCGAGGCTGCAGAGGGTGTCAGGGAGCAAGGCTGAGGTCCGCATCTGGGCCCACAGTGGTGATGACACTGGAACCCAGAAGGTGGCGGTGACAGCCCTGAGGCACACACTACCCATGCCCGTAACAGCCCCACACAGGAACCCTGAGAGCATCACTGACATAGAATTTATGGGCTAATTCTCGCCCAGGGTGTCTCGGGGACAGTGTGAAGGGTGCAGTACACAGGGTCCTACGGCCATCTGGGCTGGAACAGAAATAACAGACTGGGTGGCTTAGAAACAGCAGAAATGTACTTATTTCTCACAGTCCTGAAGGTGAGAAGTCTGATCCAGATGCTGGCAGGTTCCTTGGCCTGAGAGCCTGTGTGCTACTCACAGATGGTCCACACATGGAGGAAGGCAGGGGCAGGGAGCTCCCTGGCTCTCTTTGATAAGAGCACTAACTTTGGACATGAGAGCCCCACCCTCAGGACCCAATTATCTCTCAAAGGCCCACTTTCTAATGCCATCACATTAGAATGTGAGTTTAACAAACGGCCTTGGGGGAACAGGGGCATTCAGTCTGCAGCAGGTCCTGAGTCCCCATGTCCTGAATCCCAATCTAGTCCTGCCCATGAGCCATGCTGAGTAGGTGAATGCAGGCAAGGAGCATGCAGCTCTCAAGTGGGAATGCCTGTGTGGGAGGGAGCAGTGCCTGGTAGAAGGATGAGGGATGCTGGCAAATGTGGGAGGTGAGTCGTTGCAATTCACCCCATCATTACACAACATGCCTGCTAGGACGAAGCAGGTACAGTGTTCCTGGGGCTGGCTGTGTCGTGCTCAGGTCTTGAGAGGATTGTTCGTGTGGCTGCAGCAAATTCATCCAAAGAAAACGGACCAAGCCTCCCGGGTCAGCGTCCTTCTCATTCTGTCTGAGCTTCCCTCTCTCCACCTCTCCGAGGTGGGGCAGGCACGCCATTTCTTTTGTGGGCTGCTCCCAAAACCTCTACACCTGGGTGTCTCTCTGGGTCTGAAATGAGACTCTTCTAAATGGCAAGTCTGCTTGTGACATTCCATTGCCTCAGTGTTTCCCATGGTCCGCCAGGCAGGACTTGTGCCCACAGTGAGCAAGACCCCTTTGTACCCCGCTACTCAGCACACAGGGCCCTCAGGGAGCCTTCAGGTGCCCCAACCCTTCATTCCACAAGACGAAGACCGTCCTTTCTCCAGTAGTACTGGGGACCCTCCTCTTCCGACAGCACTTCCTACAAAGCCTGCATTACCTGGGTGGTCCCCTGAGACACTGCTCCCGGGTCTCCTTCCCACCAGATCTGGGGACCTTCCAAGCTGGTGTCCTGCTGTCTGGATCTGGCCTCCCCCGTGTTTGGATAAGATCTTGTCTAAAGTAGATGCCCAGCCGGGCCGCAGGGCTCAGTTGGTTGGGCGTCCTGCTGCGCAACAATAGGTTGCCAGGTCGATTGTCAGTCAGGGCACATGCTGAAGCTGAGGCTGCCTAAAGAGCTAGCTGGAATCAGCTTCCACACGGGATCCCCAGGATTTAGGAGACCCCAATCCTGTCACCTTAGTGACACAGGAGGATCCTGTTAGATAATGTGTCTTCCCTGAACCCCTCATGGCCTCTCCTGCCTGGTTGTGTGCCCCAAGTCAGCCTGCATGCCTGGCTCCCTCTTAGGCATGTGGATGCTGTGGCCCTCCAAGCTGGTGGGAGGCTGTGACAGGTTCTGTGTCTGTGATTAGCTGTGTCTGTGATTCTGTCTGAGTGTCTGCTGACCACGAGTTGCCGGGAATGAATGCCGGGAATGATGTCCTCGAAGCCTCCTGTGGACTGAGGATCTGGGCCTGCAACTCCATCCATTGACACACTCCTCCACACTGTGGTGTCCTGGTCTGCTGGTAAAGAGCTCACCTGCCCACCCAAGCATGTTGTGTGAGATGAGATGGTGCCACTGGTGAGCACAGAGGGCTCCCTGTCCCTTTCACCTTGACCTTCTCGGCTTGCACTCAGGGGAGGAAACTGCTGAGGGGATTTCATAGCACACTGTCCCCAAGAAACAAACCACCCTCCCTCCCTCTTCTTCCTTCTTTTTCTTTTCTCCACCCTCCCTCCCTCCTTCCCTTTCTTCCTCTCTCCTTCCCTTCGTGCCTCCCTCATAAGCTAGTCCCTGCGCCCTCTCATACCAGCAAACATTGTATTAGGTTTGATGGGTTGCTTTGCTTGTCTGAATCTCAGCAAAACATGGATTCTGCATGCAATGTTTTGTGGAAAGGTTCAGGTTTGTGTATAAATGCATGTATGTGTTTGTGTGCACACATGTAAATGCTTATCTTTCTAAATGTTTTGCCCTGAGCACCATGTTCACGATTCACTCATGTTGCTCTGTGCACTCAATTTCTTGCTTCTTATCATCTCACATGCTTCTCATCAATGCATGGGGTGCAGTCAAGACCCTCTACACAGCCCACCAGCAGAGTGGGCCCTGGTTGCCTGGAACCCTTGCACATCCCGTCCTCCTCCTTGCACTTCCCATGGCAGGACCACAGAAATTCGTTGTTATAAGTTGGCTCTTGCTCGACTGTGAGGCCTGTGAGCAACCTTCCTGGCTCCTGCACATCGTAGTTTCTTAATAAACACAGAGCTGTGGGCTTCCAGGGCAGCTGAACCCACTGGCTCAGGCCACACCTCTGGGACCTGATGAGCAGCTATCAGTACTTTGTAAAGGGTTGTAGACAGCAAGAGAAGGGAAAATATGAAAAACACTCAAGTGTGACTTATCACTGAATTTCTTTGAATACATCCGGTTACTTACTTATTCAAACCAACGTGTCTGAGCATTGAGTGATGGAGGCATGGATATGGCAAATCATTAGGATGCCTTTCGTCTTCCCAAATCCACAGGAGATTCCCTGCCCACGACTCCCTGTGGCCCTGAGGAGTTGTGCACATTGCCACGTGGTGCTGGCTCCTCACCCACCTCCGTCCACGACCCAGGCCATGACATGGACCTGACAGAGAGGCATATGGCCTGTGGAACTAAGCACAGATCCTGTGTTGCTGGGAGCCATGTCTATGGGCCAATGCGTGTCTCAGTGTTCAAATCCGAGGAGTAACATTGTGTTAGAGTTTGTGTCTGAGCCTTACCTTCAAGAGGAGGGTACATGGTCTACCTGGATGCTGGGAGAGTTTTTCTATTGAAATCTTCTTCTGCAGGAACCGCAGACACGCCTTGATGTGTCACTGGCACTGCAGACCAGGGCGCTGCAAACTTTCTCTGCAAAACACAGACAGTAAGTGGTTTATACTCTGCAGACCACATGGATTTTGTCACAATTGTCATCTCAGCCATTTTAGTGCAAATGTAGCCTTTAAATAGCACATAAGTGAATGGCACAGCCCCATCCCAATACATCTTTATTTAAAAGACAGGAAGTGATGGGTGTTGATCCATGGGTAACAGTCCAGGAACCTGACTTAGATGCTCACCCCTGTGCTGCCTGGAGAAATCAACATGAATTGAGTAGGTTGAATACACCTGGTCAATAGCAGCTGCTTCCTAATTTAATGGATGGTAATGTCCGGGGACACTTTAACGCTGGTAGGAGTGCTACAAAGAGAAGACGGAGAGGAATTTGTGTCCTATGAATGAGTTCGCCTGGTCGTGATGTCAGAGAACCCACACTAACAGCACTTCTATAAAGCAGGAGCTAATTTCTTTTCCTGGATATGAAATTGGGGGAGAACAGCTCAGGTTGCCATGGCAACTTGGCCTAAGCTCCTCAGGTATCTAGGCTCTTCTCCATCTTCTGTGAACAGTTTGGTTTCTAGATGTCATCAAGCATTTCAGGGAGAAAGATGGGCAGAAGGAGGAGAAGGGGGGTCATTGAGAAAAGTTATTGCAGATCCTGTGCCAATCACGTCTACATACATGCCTCACAGTCAAGTTCATGTATTAACTGGGCTGGCCATGGTACCTAGTTTTTGGTGAAACTAGATGTTGCTAGGAGGTTTTGTGTTGGGTGATGGTGGGCCACATCCAGCCGGTTGAAGGCTATAGGAGAGAACAGACAGACTCTCCCGGGAGAGGGGACTCTGCACAGGTGCCTTGGCTGTCCCCTGGGCCCAGCTGCTGTCCTACCTGCAACCCTCGCAAACCCTACAGCCGAGTGAGCCAACTCTTTCATCTCTCCTTCTTTTCCCTACCCTTCATCTCCATTTTTTTCTCCAGAGATTCTCACCTTGTGTCCATAGCCTTTTTTGTTTTCAGGGAGCTGCAATTAGAAGTAGTTTCTCTTGCATATGATTAATGCTAAAATACTCAAAATCTTCAGGATCCTACTCTAAAGACATTTCAACCTCTACCTTATAGCAACAAGGCAGCCAGTGTCCTGCTTCTTGTGGGTGATTTTGCTGTCTGCACATAATAGGTGCTTAATAGAGACTTGCTGATGTAGTGGTCCTTCAAGAGAAAATGTCTTAGCTGATAAGCAGCTACTCTGGGCAAGGAGAGCAAAGACCAGAGGAAAGAGAGGTTGCCTCGAGCTAGCTGCAGGGGGACCCAGTGGCCTTATCTGACACGACTGGGAGAGAGAATCTAGGCTGCAGGAGCAGCCCAGGTGAGCAGCCTCCCCCAGGAGGACCTGCAAAGGGCTGTGTGCCTCAGGTCCCTTCAGTGGGGCCTGCAGATATCAGAGACTTTCAGTGACACTGGGCACTGGTCCCAGTAACGATGGGATGTGAATAACACAGCAAGACAGGCAGCTGGCAGAGTCCTTGTTGGCAGGCACCTGCTCTCTCCCAGGGCTCCAGCTTCTGATGCCCCTGCAGGAACCATGAGGAGCTGGCTGGGCCAAGACCCAGGTTGTGCCACTGCTGTCCTTGCATGGGGTCATGGCCTCTCCTAACGTGCTCAGCTGCTGTGGAATGAAGGGCCTTCTGCTGGCAGTGCTTTTGTCCCTGCCTCACGCAAGAGGAGCACCCACCTGGGAGGGGCTCCTTCGGAGAGGGTTCCTCCCTGACTCAGTGGAAGGGACTTGCAGAGCCAGGCCTGAGCGGGGCCCCCAGCTGCCTGTGGCTGGGCAGAACTGGGACAATGGACAGTTAAGGAGAAGGGCCTCTGCTCAAGCCCTGGCTGGTATTTGAGGAGACACAGAAAGAGCATGTGCATGTGTGTGTTCATGTACGTATGTGTGCATGTGTGTGTATGTGTGAGAGAAAGAGGAATGCTGTGACCAGCAGAACTGGATCTAAATGCTAGCTCTACGTTTGTAATTTGTGACTTTGGAAGAGCTTTTTGTTCATTTCAAGCTCAACGTCCTCAGAAGTAAAATGGGGCTAATAGTCAGTGTAAGGGCTGAATTGTGTCTTTTGCCCAAATTTATATGGTGAAGTCCCAAACACGCACCTCAGAACCTGCCTGTGTTTGCAAAGTAGGCCTTTCAGAGATGATTAATGATAGACATTTTTCCCAAGAGGACATACAGACACCAACAGACATGAAAAGATGCTCAACCTCACTAATTACAGGAAGATGCAAAGTAAAATCACAGTGAGTGCCACCTCACACCTGCCAGAATGGCTGCCATTAACAAACCAACAAACACAAGTGCTGGCGAGGGTGTAGGGGAAAGGAACGCTGGGCACTGCTGGTGGGAGTGCAGACTGGTGTGGCCACTGTGGAGAACAGTATGGAACTACCATATAACAGGCAATTCCAAGTCTGGGTATTTATCCAAAGAAAACAAAAACGCTAATTTGAAAAGATATTTGCACCCATATGTTCACTACAACATGATATATAGTAGCCAAGAGATGGAAGCAACCAAATGTTTCTAGAATGGATAAATAAGATGTGGTATATACTAGTATGTACAATGGAATATTACTCAGCCATGGAAAGGATCAAGTCATGGCATTGTGACAACATAGATTGTCCTAGAGAGTACGATGCTAAGTAAAATAAGTCATTTATATGTGGACTCTAATAAAAGCAAGCCAAATAAATAAACAAAACAAAACAGAAACAGACCCTTGGAGATTGAGAGCAAGCTGATGGCTGCCAAAGGGGGAGGGTGGGCGATGATAAAATAAACTGGTTAATTTAAGGAAGTAGAATGGCTTGCCATGAATAACCACAGGCTTGAACAGGAGTTTGTTTGCTGAGGAACATGTGTGTGTCTTTCCAGTCACTATAAAAGAAGTCACTCCAAGGAAAAGAAACGCTAACAGAATAAGGAGGTGATAAAGGTGAAGTGGGGACACCTGGGCTGGCCCTAAGCTGGTCTGACTGATATTCTAAGAAGAGAAGTTTAGGGCACAAACACAGAGGACACGCAGGTGAGGACATGGAAAGAGCACAGCCACAGAGGAAGGTTCAGAAGGAATCAGCAGCTTGCTCTTTGACTTACAGTGCCTGGTGCTGTGAGAAAGTACATCTCTGTTGTAGAAGTCACCAAGTTGTGGCAGCCTTAGCATATTAAAGCAATATGTATCCAATAGATTATCAGGATTAATTAAGATACTATTTATAGTCCAGCTGGTGTGGCTCAGTGGCTCAGTGGCTCAGTGTCAGCCTATGAAGCAGGAGGTCATGGTTCAATTCCCTGTGAGGGCATATGCCTGGGTTGCTGGCTTGATCCCCAGTAGGGGGTGTGCATGAGGCAGCCAATCAGCCAATCAATGATTTTTCTCTCATCATTGATGTTTCTATCTCGTCCTCTATCTTCCTCTCTGAAATCAATTTAAAAAAATATATATAATATATATATATTTGTTTTTAAAGATACTATTGTATAAATGCCCAATGTGTTTCTGGCACAGGCTAGGTAAAGATTTTCAAGTCTCCTCTCCAGGCCTTCCCAGGTCCATGAACTATCGAGATTCAAGTTCTGATTTAGCTACTTACTGGCTGAGTAACCGTGTGTTGCAAATTTCATTTCTCTAAATATCAATTTCCTTTTGCAAAACGGAGGCAGTAGCAGAGCCCCCTCAGAGCTGCCGGGGATTGGATGGGCATTGTCGTGTCATCATTATGAGGGCAAAGAAGCACTGACTGTTCCCTTCTTCGAGCAAGTCTAATGTTCATTCATCTCCATCAAGGACAGGGCGGGAAAGGGGTGCAGAGACACGTTTTGTAATGGACTCCCCCTTAACTCTTCTCTGAGCCATAGTCTCGCCACCTTTAATTATAAAAACCATAGTACTGTTTCTATAGGCCAGTTTGCAGAAATGCATCCATACTTTGTGTCTGTCTGCACAGCAGTGGGAGGGCACCAGGTCCCACATTTGCCAGCTATTAATCATTGTGTTTTAGACGCCAGTGCTGAGGACACACAAGAAAGCTTAGTTCCAGGGGCTCCCCGTATCCATAGCCATCACAGGCCTTGAACTTGATGGTAGCCTGAGCACAGTGTGTTTGCTGGAGCAGCGGTCACCAGCTGTGGTCCATGAGGTCTGCAAAGTTGGCGATGCTGCTCTGGAAGGACACTGATGCTTTCTCAATGTGGGTAGAAGGCACCCTTTCTCTCTCTTACCAGATCTATCCTTCCGATTCTTAAGTGTACTATGTGGCATGGGTAACAAGAGGCACGGTGTTGCAGAGCAGAGCTTAGAAATGCATGATGGGTATTTGAATGGTGGAAATTTGATACCCATTGAGCATCTACCCCTTTCCCCACCCTCTCTCCACCCGGCTTCTGGCAGCCACCATTCTGTTTCTGCTTTTAGGTTGTTATTTTAGATTTCTCGTAGCAGTGGCATCCTGCAAAATTTGACCTCCTGTGACGAGCTTATTTCACCCTGAATGACATTTTCTGGGGTCCATCCATGTATGTCATCATACTCACAGGAAGTCCTGCCCTTTCTCTCTTAATGGCTGCCCAAGTCAAGTACAGCTGTGGGGACCTGGTGCCAGGACGTACCTGGGAAGGCCTGAGTGGCACAGCTGCCTGCCCCTGGGCCAGGCCTTCTCCCACGCTCCCACCCATGGCTCCTGAAGGGCAGAGCTGGTGAATGAGGTGTGGGGCTTGCTTTGGGTGCTGGCCAGGCAGGTGCCCACGCAACCCAATGATCTGGTGCCAGCAGGAGACTCCTATAAAGTATCAGGTAGAATCTTGCAAATGTGTGCAAACTCTGCATTCTATCCATATTCATTTTACAAGCCTTTACTGAGAGGTAGACTACAGTTACCCTAAGGGAAGGATTCATATGTTCCCCACAGCACATACCTGCACACCCGGGGCACCAGCTGGGGTGGCCAGCTGGGGTAAGTGGCCACAATGGGTTAGCAGAGGGCCCTTGGGGGGTTTAGCAGCCGGTGGTTTAAGGTCTGACCCCCTCAGGGGTTTTCATTGAAGAGGAAACTGGAGGACAGACTGGTTCTGTGACACTCACAGGGACTGAACCGGGGAAAGATGTTTTGCATCAGGAACTGTGGTCTCACCTGTCACCATGGTCGTCCTGGGCCACTGCAGTCCAGGCATGAGGGGCAGTGCCAGGCCCCTGTCCCTGTCATTGTTGTTGGGCCTTGGTGGTAGGATGGCCTCAGCACCTCACCAGCTTGGCTTTGCACTAGGAACCTGTGACCGGTGACCTCCTGAGAGCTTTCTGGGCCACTCACTCCCCTCACCAGTGCTGCTCCCCACATTCTGAGAGCAGAGCCCCAGAGGTGGACTAGAGGGGGCCTCACTGCTGAGGGGCCCAGCCCACTCCCACCCTGTCCCACGGGGTTCAGCGGGAGCTCAGTGCAGAGCACAGCCCACATGGGGAGGGTTTTACATTGGGGGGGAGGGGTTCCTGCTCTCGACTCTCAGCCAAACCAGCATTTGCCCACTGTGCCAGGAAACGACATGGACCAGAATGCAGTGCAGGCCTGGCAGGGTGGCCAGGCCTCAGTGCCATCCTGGGACTCACCTGGCAGCTTTGCAGGACGCCTGCCTGGAACCTGCCAGGGTGTCCAGAAAAATGGAGGGCCCCAGGGGTATTGGGAGGAGCTGCATGAGAGGAGGCTTCCTGTAAGCACCTTGGAAAGGGAAATGATCCCCTTTGCCTGCCCCTAGAGGAGCTGCGGAGCCTCACAGAGGAGCAAGGGGACACAGCGCACGGAGCACATGCTCCCTGAGACCATCTGTGTGAGCCCCGTGCCTGGGCCTGCTTTCCTGCCAGCAGTGCTCACCGGCGCCCCTGCTGGAGAGGAGGGGCAAAGCAGGGAGAGTGGGAGAAGCACCAACAGAAGTGCTCCTACCTGCAAACCATTGGCCCGCACAGGGCTTTCTTCTGGGGAGGCACCTGGGTCCTGAGGGCAGGGCAGGCAGCTGGGGCCTGGGCAGGGGGAGAGCGGGGAGCCGGGCCTGCGTAGGCACCTGACCGCCATCTCCAGCCTGTGCCCTGCTGGCTAGCCCTTGACCAGACTCCTCAGGCAGTGCTGGAGGCTGTTGCCTTTAACCAGACACCCTTGAGGGCCTGGTGGATTTTCAAAGACAATCCGAGAGTCTTTGAGTTAAAAGAGGAATCGAGTTTTCTGAAATTTAAGGAAAATAAAAGCCAAGAACCACCTGGCACACAGCAAAGATGCCATTCTCTGGTGCCTATAGACCTCCCAGCTCCTTAGTGCCGCGCCCAGGTGCGACACTTCAGGGTGTCTTGTGGGGCGCAGGTTCTTCACCTGGGCGGGTGGAGAGAGCAGGGACTAACTCCCACCAGCCTGGTTCCTTCTGCCTTTCCAAGGGCCTCCTCCCCAAACCCCTGGTATCCCCTCTCCAGCCTCCTCTCTCATGGCGGGTCCCTCCTCCTCCACTATCCCAACCCCAATCTCCCCTATCCCTGGTGTCCCCTCCTCCCTCGCGGCCCTCCTCCGACCTCCCACCTCCGGCCTCCTTTCCCTCGGCGCCCCCTCCCCACCCGGAGCCGCAGCCGAGCATGCGCGGTGAGCGGAGGCGGGCGGGAGCTGCGCGCACTCGGATCCCCTCCCTACACCTCGCCGCCAGTTGCTGGTTGCTAAGCAGTTACAAGGTTTCTGTGGCGATTGCAGAGGCTGTTGCTAACTGGAGAAGCCCCACTAAGCCTTGGCATCTTCCCTCTTCGGATCCGCTCCCTGTTCTCGGCTTTGAAAGGGGAAACGAGGCTGGCCTGCCCACCTTTTCTCCCCCACCCGCTCCGGAATAGTCCTGTGGTTTCGGGGTATGGACTGAACCTCAGTCCCCTCGCCAGCTGCATTCAGGGGCTCCACAATCCTAGTCGGATCGCACCTGCCCGAGCCGGTGAGCGCCCAGACGCACGGTCATGACCACGGCCAAGGAGCCCAGCGTTTCCGCGAAATCCGTGCAGCAGCAAGAGCAGGTAACGCGCGGAGACCCGCCTGTGTGTGCGTGCGCCTGTGCCCTGGCACAGGAAATAGGTCTGTTTTTGAGGTGCCTGCAGTCACCTGAGACACAGCGGGCAGGTGAGATGAAGCACTGAGTGAGTGCCCAGGGGTCTGCCTTCCCCTCTTCTGCTTTTAAAAGATCCCTGGTCTGCCCATCCCGCGTGGCCCTGGACTGTCTGCCGAGGGCACTGGATGAACGGGGCCAGCTGTGAAGGTTCCCAATGCGGGAGTGATTGGAGCCGGTGGGGAGCCCCCACAGTTCAGCTTATTCCCATAGTCCAGTGAGACTTTACTTTGCTTCTAACGTCGGTCTAACGAGGCATGTTTAAAAGACTTTTCCTAGGATAGCTGTGTCCCTTTCCTCCTTTCTCCTTAAGAATTTCTGATGGAATACATGCACAGCTGCCGCTGCCCTGGGCTTTAGAACACACAAGCTTCCCAGTGGAAAGGCTGATGGGTGCAGAGCAGGGCCAAGTGGGAGCCCTGGTAGCAGGGCTAATGGGCCATGGGGACGGCCTGGACAGCCATGGGGTCCCCGAGGACAGAGGGCAGCCAGCGCTTGCCCTGTCTCAGAGCCCCACTGTGGGCTCAGGAGTCAGGGGAACCAGCAGCTGGTTTACTCTGCAAGCTCCTGTGATTCCCTCTCAGAAGATCTGGAAGCTGCTTATCCTTAATCACTGCTTCACCTCGGGCAGACCCTGGGAGCCCCCACAGACCCTGGGAGTCCCGCAGACCCTAGGAACCCCACAGATTCAAAGGGCAGTTTTTCTGGCTCCATAAGTCAGTGGCTGGTGCCCCCTGTTTACTTCAGGGCTGTGCTTGCTGTACTTGGAGCCATGAAGGGAGACCCCTCTAGAGTTCAGGGGAGGCAAGAGCCTTTGAGGACATTGTGTGACAATCCCACCTCAGCTATTCAGAGCCCCGTATTTCCTGCCAGCTGCCGGGCTTCTTGGTGGTTTTTTGGTTGTTTTGTTTCTGTTGTGTGTGTGTTTTCTGTTGTCATTTTCTCAAAACCCATTTTCAATTTAAAAAGTAAAAAACCTGACTTATTACTTATTACTCTCACCAGCACAACATCAACTAAAGAAATCAAATAGTTTGATTCTTCCGGGAAGAGGCTTGGTGCAGCCAGGGCTCTGGGTGTTTGGTGCTTATGGCCGTGCAGATGAGGGCAACGCTTTGTGTAGCTGAAGACCCAGAGGCTCCCTAGGCATTCAAGCTCCTCCTAGAAAAACATTCCACTGAGTATCCTATACAATAAAAGCCCAGTGACCAAATGGCAGAATGACCAGAACGACCAGGCGACCAGTCACTATGATGTGCACTGACCACCAGGAGGCAGATGCTCAATGCAGGAGCTGCCCCCTGGTGGTCAGTTTGCTCCCACAGGGGGAGTACCACTCAGCCAGAAGCCAGGCTCAGAGGTGGAGAGTGCAGTGGTGGTGGCAGGAGCCTCTCTGACCTTCATAGCAGGCAGACATCCCCCAAGGGGTCTCAGACTGTGAGAGGGCGCAGGCCAGACTGAGGGACCCCCTCAGTGCACAAATGTCATGTACCAGGCCTCTGGTTTACTCAATAAAGGAATCTGCCTGCCCTCAGCTGGCAACCAGGACTGAGGGCCTCCCTCTCTGGCTGTGATAACACCTGCCCTGGGCTTGCAGGACCAGCAAGAACTCAGTGGCACTTCTGACCCTGGGTCACAGGACTCATCAGGGAGAGGAGACATCTCCCCATAGGTCCCTGCCCAAGGGTGCCCCTCCAGACCCATCTGTGTCACAGTCTGTGCTAAGATTGGCAGCTGAGCAACGAAGCTCTGCTGGCGGCACCTGCCGGAGAGTGGAGGCCCTGGGGGGTGGGGGCTCATGCCTGACTCCATACCTTTGGGGCATTGGAAACCCCCACACGCACCCACTTCCCTTATGGGGACTCAGCAGGTATAACAGTGCTGGCGGAGGGGGAGGGGGAGGGGGGGAGCTCCCAGGGCCTCTGGGAAGCCATCCCTCCATTCACAGTGGCATCTTCTTGACCTGAGACATGCTCTAAGCCCACCTGTGATGGGGCAGATGCAGGCAAGAGAAGCCACACAGGAAGGTTCCCTCAAACACATGAGCCGCAGGGGCTGCGATGAATTTCCCATCAGCTCAGAACACAAAGAGGTGAGCTATGGACTTGGGTCATGAGGACTGGCTCCTCTTCTTGTTACATTTTTAAAAGGCATCAAAACTGTTCCTGTCACAGAATCCTGGATGCACCATCCCAGTCTTCATGTCTTCTACTCCTGCCACTGCGGTAGCCCGCCCCCAGCTGGGGATTCAGAGGGAGACCAGAACAGAGGGAAATGTTCCAGTTTCTTTTCTTCCTTTTTTTTTTTTTTTAAAGGAGAAAGAAAGACAGATTTTTTGTTTGCAGTTTTTATTTTATTTCCTTATTTTTAATCCTCACTTGAGGATACTTTTTCCATTGATTTTAGAGAGAGTGGAAGGGAAGGAAGTGGGCGGGGGGAGAGGGAAACATTGATGTGAGAGAGACACTTTGACTGGTTACCTCCCACATATATCCCAACTGGAGATCAAATCCACAGCCCTGCTATGTGCCCTTGACTGGGAATCGAATCCCAGCCCCTTTGGAACTCAGGCCAACACCCTAAGCATGAGCTGCTGGCCAGGGCCAAGCCTTATTTCTTAACAGAAACTCTGCTAGGAGCACTTACATTCTCTATTTGAGGCCTTACTTTTGAGGATTGGAGTTAGTGGAGTCTGATTCTTTAACAGTGTATGTTTCTCTCATTAGCCCCCGTGTTGTTCTCAGCAGCTGACAGAGGCAGGTGGAGCCAGGCTGGGGGTGGCTGGAAGGACTTGAGTACCGAGGACTGCTGCACACCAATGAAGAAACTTAGGAGATGTGTAAAACCCATGATCTCACCTATTGTTTAGGTATTGCTGTTTTTTCCAGTTTGTTTGCTAAAATACGTACTAAAAATAGATGCGTATGTGGGAAGCGGTTTTTAAAGGATGCTGTGTGAACAAGTGGAACACGCCAGAGAGAACAGACTTCGAGGAGGCTGCTGCTCTTTGGCTTTGGCGATGCTGACGCTGATTTTCAAATGCAGTGCTAGCAGCCAGCAGTGCTGGGAAGCAGCACACCTTTCCAGCTGGAGACCGAGTTCCTCCTCGACTCTGAAGCCCTCAGGTGGCAGGGCCCTCCCTGAAAGCCATTGCCTGGGCCCCACGGCTTCCCCTCCTCCTGCCCACAGGTGGCCCCTGTGGTGACGTGGAAACAGCAGAGGCTAGTTTAAGTTCACAGTGTTCTCAAAAACAATCTGAATCCCTCCTTAGAGAACCAGATTAAGGGGTTTCCCTTCTAAAAAGCCATAATCCTTGGCCAGGTGGCTCAGTTGGTGGGAGTATGGGTCCTATACCAAAGGTTGGGGTTCCACCCCCCATCCCCACCTCTCTGCCACCCTCCTCCATCCAGGCATCTGTAGGAGGCAACTGATGTTTCCCAAGGACATCCATCTTTCTCTCTCTCCCTTCTCTTTCTTTCTCTCTCTCCCCTTCCTCTCTCTAAAATCATTAAGCATATCCTCATGTGAAGATTAACACATCACAGTAAGAGACATTTGCTGTAGAATCTGCCATCCTCACTTCCATGGCAGGGCAGGGGAGAGCAGCAGTCAGTCGGGCAGGGAGAGCAGGTGTGTGAGGGTGAGTCTCCACATGCCCAGTCAATCTTGATGCAGGTTCCTCAGCATGGAGCAGGGGCTGCTTCCATTGAAGGGGAGGCGGGGGGCAGGGGGCATGCACAGAGACACACCACAAAGTGACAGAGTGAGAATGACCTCACAAGAGGTGACCCAGGCCACCTTCTAGGGCTCAGGAATCTCACAGATGAGTGAGAATGCCTTAAAAGGTCTACACAAGCCTCTCAACACGTTGGGGAGCATCCATGTTCTGTCGCCAACAGGGCCTTTGCTCTGCTATTTTCAATCGCCCCCATAACTTCTTTAGGCCTGAAAACGAGCTGATAGAGCTTGTGCGTAAGGATTATGCTGTGTGGCTTCGATTTTCTTTGAGCTGCACCTGTCCTCATAGGGAGCCCTGGTGCGTCTATTCTGCTATTAAAGTACGGCCGGGTCAGTGCTGACTGACAGGGTGCTGCTTGTCCGAACCACGGCGACATCAACGCCATCACAGGAGTGTTGTGAGGTGACTTGTTTTCAACAGCACCGCTGGGGGCCACATTGAGACACGTGGAGGCCGGAGAGGCGTTCCACTGGCCTGTCCCTCACAGCCCCCCCACCCCCCAGCGGCAGCGTCCTCTGCTGAAGCCCAGGCTGGCTTGGACCACCGTTGTGTTCAGTTGCTCCATGTAACTGTTAAAGGAAAGGCATCCCAGTGTCCGCAGTGGGGAGAAATGTGGTGCTGAACAAAAACAGAAAGTGGGAGGGAACCTAGGAGAATGGGGTCAATATGATGATTTGTTTTGTGAGTCCCCCAGGTGAGGTGATCCTTTGTGGTGGGGAAAGTAGGCGCAGAGTCTGTGCTGGCACTGATGCAGGTTAATCCTATCCTGTGCACCATCCTCGTTCCCTCAAAGAGCAAGCAGCCGAGAGGAGCGAGGTGAAAGAAAGGGCAGCGCTGTGATGATTGTGTGGGACACACTGTCCTCTGGCTGTCGGGACAAGGAGAAGGACACAGTGTGACTGCAGGACAGTTGGAGCAGAGAGGCTGAGAGAGGGAGCTGGACTCGGGCACCTGGAGTCTCGGGCACATGGAGGGGCATGTGCAGAGCATGACTGGAATGGGGCCTGGCACTCCAGGGGGCGAGGGGGCCAGCCAGGTGGTCAGGAGAGGAAGCAGGTGGCTGGCGTGCGCTTTTCATAGAAGAGGGTCTTCACAGACCCAGCAGCACGGAAGGAAGCACACACTACCGTGAAGCATTCTCCACTGGGCTCGGCATGGTCTGTCATTCGCTCTTCTGAGATGCAGGCGGCAGGATGCAGTGGAAGCTGTCTCAGAGAGAGGCCTTGCTGCCCAGCTGGGCTGTGTGTGGAGCCCATTACACTGATGGGAGGGAGCTGGCTCTTCTTTCGGAGAAACACATCCTCTGCATGGATGCATTTTCCGGCCCTTGCTGGCGTTCAGTCAGACTCACTCCTAATGCCAGAGTCACGAGGAGAGCTAGCCAGGGTCTCCTGAGGCCCAGTGGAACCTGGCGACCTGGAGGCCGGAGAAGCGTTCCACTGACCTTCCCTGGCACCTCCTCGGCTCCCCTTGCCTTCGGGGTTGTCCCCATGCTAATCACTGAGAGCGAAGAGCAGTCACATGGCCCACCTCACGGGAATGGTAGTTTTATTATCATCCATGCAGATGAGCCATGCCTGTGTTTGATGGTAGCTAGGCTGGTTTTGCAGTCTCCATCGTTGACTTCTCTCCAGGAGAAAGAGAGGGCAGAAGGAGCCTGTGGATGTAGTCCTCTGAAATTTGAAGAAAGGATATGATTTGAGAAGGAGGAGTTTCTGTAGAAGCTTTGGGGGACTAGTGAGGGTTTGAGGTCCTAGCTTTAAAGAGACCAGACAAGCAGAGGGTTGTGTATCTTGTGTCACCTGTGTCCTCCACAAAGCCCAAATGGCTACAGGGTTTCCATTTCCAGTTTTAGGTTTGGCTACATTGTGGCCTAAAAGTGGAAAGCCCAAAAGAACTTCAGTGTTTTCCACTCAACTTTTCGGTTTGGTTACCTTCTGGCCATAAAGCAGGAGACAGATAACCATGTCAATCTGGGTGGAATTTAAGCCTAACTCCTCTGTGTTGTAGTTCTGCATGAGGCCGGCATGTGCGTGCGCAAGTCCATCCTGACTGGACAGACTGTGTTCCTTGCAGGAAGGAACTAAGAATATGAAGCTGGGCAGGGGCAGAGGGTTCAAGCAAAATAGCTCAGACAATGTGATCAAACCAGAAAGTTCCTTGTCAGTCATCATCCTCCCTGACCTGTGGGTGTGGGTGTGGGTGCAGGTGCGGGTATGGGTGCAGGTGCGGGTGTGAGTATGAGTGCAGGTGTGAGTGTAGGTGCAGGTGTGAGTGTGGGTGTGGGTGCAAGTGCTAGTGTGAGTACAGGTGTGGGTGTAAGTGCGGGTGTGGATGTGGGTGAGAGTGCAGGTGTGGGTGCGGGTGCAGCTGTGAGTCTGGGTGCGGTTATGAGTGTGGGTGTGAATGCGGGTGTACATGCAGGTGCGGGTGTGTGAGTGAGGGTATTAGTATGGGTGTGAGTGTGGGTGTGGTTGTGGAGTGCAGGTGTGGGTGCGAGTGTGGGTGTGGTTGTGGGTGTGAGTGCAGTTGAGGGTGCAAGTACAGGTGGGTGTGAGTGCAGGTGCAGGTGAGAGTGTGTGTGTGCAGGTGCAGTGTGGGTGTGGGTGTGAGTGTGGGTGCAGGTGTGAGTGTAGGTGCGGGGTGTGGGTGTAGGTGGGGGTGCGGGTGTGGGTATGAGTGTGTGTGTGGGTGTATGCAGGTATGGGTTTAGGTGCAGGTGTGAGTGTGGTGTAGGTGTGGGTGTGGGTGTAGGTGCAGGTGTGAGTGCGGTGTAGGTGTGGGTGCGGGTGTAGGTACGGGTGCCAGTGTAGGTGTGGGTGTGGGTATGGATGTAAGTGCAGGTTTGGGAATGGGTGCAGGTTTGAGAGTGAGTGCAGGTGCAGGTGTGATGGTGGGTGTAGGTCCAGCTATGAATGCGGTTGTGAGTGCAGGTGTGGGTGCGGGTGTGGGTATAGGTGTGGGTGCGGATGCAGATGCGGTTGTAAGCACAGGTGTGGGTGTAGGTACAGGTGTGAGTGCAGGTGTGGGTGCGGGTGCAGGTGCAGGTGTGGGTGCAGGTGCAGGTGTGAGTTTAAGTGCGGGTACGGGTGTGGGTGTGGGTATGGATGTGAGTGCAGGTTTGGGAGTGGGTGCAGGTTTGAAAGTGAGTGCAGGTGCAGGTGTAAGTGTGTGTCTGAGTGCAGGTGTGGGTGTGGGTGTGGGTGCCGGGGCAGGTGCGGGTGTGAGCACAGGTGTGGGTGTAGGTGCAGGTGTGAGTGCAGGTGTGAATGTGGGTGTGGGTACTGGTGTGAGTGCAGGTGTGGGTGCAGGTGTGAGTGCAGGTGTGGGTGCGGGTGTGAGTGCAGGTGTGGGTGCGGGTGTGGGTATGAGTGCAGGTTTGGGTGTAGGTGCAGGTATGGGTGTGGGTGTGGGTATGACTGCAGGTGAGTGCAGGTATGGGTGTGGGTGTAGGTGTGGGTGTGAGTATGGGTGTGAGTGCAGGTGTGGGTGCAGGTACAGGTGCGCTGTGGAGAAGATTTGGGGAAACAGGACAGTGCTAACATGAGAGCATCTGAAAGCCAGGATAGATTGGGCTGTTGGAAGGGAAGCAGCAAGGGCTAGTCCAAATCTGGACAAAGGGAAGTGTGCAGAGCTGACCATCGCCCGTTTCTGCTGAGAGAACAGGCTCTGGGGCTGCAGGGAGCGGGGAGAAGGCCAGGGACACCCCGACCACAACCGTGAGTGTGATGAGTCAGTCAGACAGGTCTTCAACATCGACTAGGAAAATCTGAACACTCTGGTTCTCCAAGACCCAACTGGTGGTGCCTTCCAAATAAAAGTCACCTTAGAAGCCACAGGGCACTGCCAGGCATTGTATGTAGGGGATACTTCTTACAATGGCCTGAGGAATTTTAAGAAGACTCAAGACACTAGAATGTCTGGCTCCAACTTTGAAAAAGCGAAATAGACACTAGTCTATTCGGTCAATGCCAAGTCATGTGGTGCAGGGGTAAAGAGCAAGAGGGACCAATCAGAGAGCAGGGGCAGGTCGAAACTGCTTTATCGTTAAAAGTTCTAAAGACCCTGGGCCCTTAAAACATGTTTTAAGCTTGTCTGCTCCTCAAAGACGGTTGGGCGGCCACCTCATCCTCTACTTGCTGAGCCTTCCTTCCGGAGCTGGGGGAGACATACCTGTGATACCCCCGCCGAGGTCCCGGCTCCGCCCCTGCCAGCCGAGGGCCTGGGCACATCTGGTGGGTTGCACATATGGAGACAATGCCTGCACTGGCGCTTCGAAGAGATCGCTCTTCAAGCATGATGCCTGTGCCCAGCATGGGGTCCCAGGCTGCTGTGTGGGCTGGCTCCATGGGCTACTGGGCAGTCGCCTCTGGCCCGTCTCCTGTTCTCGGCGTGTGGTGGATCTGTGCTGCGAGGGGTGCTTTGTCAAACTGGCCATGTTTGACGTGAAGGTGTGCTGTAGCACATCATGCCCTGTTACTTTTGGGTTTCTGTTTTAGTAACAAGCCTTTTCCCTGAAGGAGCGAAGGCAGATCCGACTGCGAAAGTGGTAGAAGCACTTGCCCAGTGGCCCCCAGCATGTCCAGAGCAGCTCACACGCCTGCCTTCTAGTTCAGCAGCCGCAGTCAGCACAGCAGGCAAAGCCCAGAGAGGCTGAGTCCACTACCGAGTTCCACAGCTGGCGGCCTGCGGTCACAGCACAGATCAGCATTTTACTTTTCCCCCCACTGAATCAAGCAATCACAGGTGAGACATACTAAGTAGTAATGTACTAAGGAGATTAACACACATACCAATAATCAACTGGAAATTGCAAAGGAAGGGACGAGGCAGCATGACTGGCTGGTGCGCTGAGTTGTTCCCCGAGACCGTGGAGAAGCACCGCCTTAGCCTGGGGGCCCTCACCGCCTGTGGACCGGCCACTGCTGCTACTTCGCTCCCACTATTCCTGCTAGGGTTTCAGAGTAGCTTTTCATGGTTAAGTAAATGGTCTCTTTAATGAGTTGCTTTGGAAACAAGAAAAATTTGGGTGTGACAAATGTTTTCCTCCCAGCTCTTAAAAGTGAGCAACAATTCCTGCATTCTGCAGGCCTGGCAGATGCCGTAGGTAATGTCCCATCCATTGCACACGTGAGTTACCTCAAGAGGGTGGCGCCACAGCAGGTGTGGGCATTGGGAGCGGGAGAGGAGGGAGACCCAGACGCAGCTCCTGTGTGCCCTGGCAAATAGGCTCGGCGGGAGGTCAGGTTTTGAAAATGTGGATGTTTTATTTGCTCAGAATCTATAGTAGGTTGATCCTCAACCTTGAGTTACAGAGGCCTTTGGAGCTTTGACGAAAGCCAGGGACCCACTCGGCTGAGAAAGTGCCAGAACCTGCGGGTGACCCGAGGCTCACAGGTGCTGTTGTCACTCGTCTGTATTCTACATACGGTTCAGTGTCTGTCCCTACCACATGGCTGCCCAGGGGCTACACAGACTTTAGGTGCATTCCTGGACAGGTGCTCAGTGCTCAGACCTCACAGAAATGTTGACTGACTGGCTGTCACGTCCGAGTGGAGGAGCCCAGCTTTGGACTCGGGGGGCCTGCCTGTCCCACGCCTCCACGTCTCCGCATGGGACACAGTCATTACATGCACAGGCTTCTCGCTGTGCAGCTACTGTGGACAGTTTCCACATGCAACCAGCACTTTGGTACAGTCACCACACAAACTACCTGTGAGGTGTAGCCACATGCGGAGATGTGGAAGTGTGGAGCGCAGTCATCACATGCAAAGGCGTGGGACACGGTCATCACATGCGGAGACGTGGAGGCGTGGGACATGGGAGAACTCTGCCAGGTCTCGTGGCCCCAGGGCCCCACCAGCCTGGTTGTCAGAGAGGATGTGACTGATAGATGCCAATGTTTATTTCAAACAAAGTGCGTTTGCTGTGTGGAATGAAGCTGTTTATTTCCCTTTACTGCCGCTGTGCTAGGCGTGGCAGATAATAAGCTGCATTGGAAGCAATTAGTCTGCAGTTTCTGACTATTAAATTCACTTAGGCGCGTGGCTGCATAGTTATGCTAAGATCCTGGAAGCTTGCTTGTACTTTATTCGTTATCAGAAACCCTTTTATTGCTATTCTTCTCTATCTTGGTTCCTCGTGATGCTGTTGGGCCTGGGCTGTGTTGCTTTGCATGGAGAGTGACACTGGATTTAAGTTTATGGAAACCTTACAATGTTGCCAGATTTTTCTGTGACTGGATTTGGGCTCTGAAGAATTATGGTCTTTGTGGCAAGTGAACATATGATAGGAAGATTTTTATTAGCTTACTTCTGGGTCATTATACTGTGTTGCAATTTTCAGACTTATGTATTGTATTGTTATTGCTTGGATAAGGAAATGATACTTAAAGAAACAGATAGGAACCGAGTCCCAGAGAAACACTAGAGAAAATGAGATCGCTGCACTCTGAGAGGCTGGCCTGTGCCTTTGTGCAGCTCAGGGTGACTCAGGAAATGTTACCCCCTTAATACTAAAAAGAGGAAACACCGAGCTTTCACTTAGGTCCAATATCAGATAGAATCTCAAAACACCCTTTAGTTCTATAGTACCTTCTGAGCTGGATTAATGTGTGAATTTAAGGACTATACAGAAAATGTAGAAAATCGTGAGATTTAAAATTTTCAACAGTACAACTCAACTCCCCTGTGAGTATGCATTAAGTATCCGTGTAGACAGAGAGGACCCACAGAGAGGATCCACAGAAACAGACAGGACCCACGGAGACGGACCCGACTCACGGAGACGGACCCGACCCACGAAGACGGGCAGGACCCACGGAGACGGGCAGGACCCACGGAGACGGACCCAACCCACGAAGACGGGCAGGACCCACGGAGACGGGCTGGACCCACGGAGACGGGCTGGACCCACAGAGATGGGCAGGATCCATGGATTCGGACAGTACCC
>PVJN01013023.1:0-49741 GCA_004026805.1 Lasiurus borealis | reverse complement strand
AAGCTGGCCAGCAGGGGAGGCAGTTGGGGGTGAGCACAATGGTACAGGGGGAAGCAGTTGGGGGTGATCAGGCTGGGGAGGCGTTTGGGGGCAATCAGGCCGGCAGGCACGTAGGTGATCAGTTAAAAGCCATCAGTCCCAGATTGCGAGAGGAATGTCCAACTGCCAGTTTAGGTCCAATCCCTGTAAACTGGCAGTAGGACATCCTTTGAGGGGTCCCAGATTGGAGAGGGTGCAGGCCGGGCTGAGGGATACCCCTCTCCCCCATGCACGAATTTCATGCACCAGGCCTCTAGTATAGGATAACTAAGAATTTACAGATTAGAAGGGGAGGAGACAGGGAACTAACTACCTGGTCCCTCACCCATATGTGGAGGTTAAAAATTCAGAGGGATATTTTGGCTGCAGAAGTCCTCCTGAGAAGCCTGGGACCCAACCCCACACCTGGCTCCCCAGCACTGGAACCCTGGGGTCACCATAACTTCTGGCTGTGAGCTGTGGGGATTGTGAATGAATGAGATGAGAGCTGCTGGAATCCCAGGTGTTCCTCTTCCAGGGACTATATGGACTTATTTGGACTCATTCCCTCTAACATCCAGCCTTGGAGAGCAGCTCAAAAGATACCAGAAACATACAGGGAGGAAATGAATTATCTGGCTGCAGGGCAAGGGCTGGAGAGGGTATAGGCCAGGCTGAGGGACACCCCTCTCCCCCATGCTTGCTCCCAGAGAGAAGGGCTGGCAGAAGCCATTGCTCCCTTATTAAGCCCTCCCCTTGCAGGCACAGGCAGGCATATCTGAGTTTCCATCAACTTGGCTCACACAACTCTCCCTGCCCTGGTGGTTCCCTCAGATCCTGATCTACCCCACTTTTGGAACCACCCAAGCCTCTTCCAGTGGCTTTTCCACACAAATGGCTTCTCGTGGCTCATGCTTTGGACTTTTCTAAAATCTCTCAAAGGCTCATAAACCCAAACAAGCAACATCTGGCCTCAGGTGCCCCGTACCTCTTGCTAAGTGGCCTCAGGTCCAACAATCACGGCAGGTAGACTTGATTAGAAGTTTAGCCTCTCCCAGCGCAAGTGGCAAACAACTTTGTACCTCATCCCAGGTGACCCTGAGCAGGGTACAGGCAGCAGTTAGTCTTGGACCTCTGCACCGCCCAAGAGGCCCCCAAATCCATATACCTGGAGGCCAGCTTCAGACCCCACCAGAGCACCATTCCACAAACAACACGAAGGACAGATTCACCAGGCAAAGGACAAAGCACCAGAGCAAATCCTGCTCTGTAGGGTCAGCCCCTACACAAAAGCTCAACTATAGTCATGGACAGTTGTCATAACTAATCAGCAAGAGGGTCAATTTTTCCCACAGATGTGCCAAAAGCAATCAAGGCTCAACTGCAACAGGAGGGCACACACAACCCATCTGAGGGACATATCCAGAGCACCCAACTAGATGACCAGGAAGAGTGCAACACTGGACCCCACAGGGCACCTACATACATAGGCCATTATACCAAGACTGAGAGAAGTAGCAGCTCTACCTAATATATAGAAGCAAACACAGGGAAGCAGCCAAAATGAGACAGACACATGTCCAAAATGAAAGTTATCTGTATCTATTTCCTCAATAATGTGTTGATGATAATTTAAAGAAAAAAAAAAACCCACACTGTTTTAAAATATTGTATATACTTAGAACATAAACTTGTCATGCAGTAGCACTCATTATTATTTTCTATTATCCCCAAATTTCTAATTCCAAATCTTGAATTTACTCTTGGTGTTTTGATGTTTACTCCTGTTCTATCTCCAAATTTGTAGGTGATATTTTTATTCGCATTATCAATTCTCTTAAAATCAGTGATTCAAACTGAGACAATTATTTTAAATTTAGAGTAATTTCATTGTTGCCATTTGTTAGTTTTCTGTCTTTCCCATTCTAAATTCCAAACAGGTAGGAATTATGCCTATTTAACTCACCTTTGTAGCCAAGGAACCTACTCTGGCTAGCAAATAAGCAATAGAGTTATGTTTCTTAAAAAAACAAAAACAAAAAAACTTCCTTTTAAAAATCTAGCTAATTAGTAACAAACAATTATAACAAGAAAAAAAATTGCCCTAGCTTTAGCTTTTGATATTGGAGATCCAGCTTGAAATGGTCTCTCGTCTTGTGGAATGAAATTCAGAAAACTGAGGCTGTAGGGCAATAATAAAATGGCCTGGGAAAATACATACTAACTTGCATAGGGAGTAAGAATTTGAGTAAAATATTTTATTCAACAGATTCCTTCTCTGACAAATTATGGGAACTATTAGAAGAAAATCCTTTGTGGTCTTCTAGATACTGTTGGTAGGCTCAATAAATACCCATAAAGGCCAAATCAGGATGGTTTTGCCAAATGTGCTGGGCATATTGGATGGAACACAAGGTGATTTTAGCTAGCACTTGGTTACATGTCCTAATATTCAAATTGAATAGTTAACATTTAAAAAATACAATGCAGAAAAAATGTAAGTAGCACATCACATTATTGATTTCATGACTAGAACTGCCAAGAAAAGTTAGAGCAGCAACTTCACAGTAACTGAACATAGGAAAAGCCCAGGTGTGATGATCAGGGATGCTCTCAGGTGCCCAGAGGGCCCTCTCCTTTTTGGTTCCACCACAGGAATCCAATAGTAGCTAGTAGGACTGGTGTCAGTGTCTTGACTATAAAAGCCTAATGCAAATGCAAAGTTTTCTTCCTAGTGTTCCAATGTCAAATTCTGAATAAAAAGCTCAGTGAAAGGAGAGGAGTAATTATGACTATGGTTGTCAAACGCCCTTATTTGTAATTTACTGACATACTGAAATAGATGAGAGGCCACTGTCTCTCTTTTACTGACTGATCATAAACAGCATCATTCTTTTAAGGAAGAAACTTATTTTCAGGAAAATATTTTAATAAATTGCTCACACTCAATATTACTAGTATGTTTTACTTTAAAAATTTAATGTTTTAATTTTTATTTTAATTAAATTCATTATGTTAGATATGGTATGTAAAATGATTTTCCATTTACAGTAGTGGTACAAAAAAAGTTTAATTTATATAAAAGTTGCTTTAAAAATATCAAGTGAGTACAGTTAGTATGATAAAAAGTAACCTTTGAAAATCACTACAGTAAAGCCAAAGCAACAGTTAATGGTTATAATTAGAAACTTGGCTTTTAAAAATAAAACAAAAGCCTCCCCAGTACCTACTTTTAATTTTTCTTCTCTGATTTTACAGTTAGCCCACAGAGAGACAAACTCACACGTGAGTATATAAATCTTAACTGTTTCATTGAGGTCTTTGTGAATTATGTTACTGCATTATCAACAACTTTTAAGAGGATATTTTGTTTGTTTCACAGGTTACTACTCTATTGTGTATCCAGACTGGCCGTTATATTTACGTAATAGATACCTCTCTCTCTTTTTCATCGTTAGTCCACTAATACTAATCCTGGCTGCTATTATTACCATCTTGGTCAAGTACAAACATTTAGTTCTTTTGGACTAATACAATCAGTGGTTGAGCATCAACTTATGAACCAGGAGGTCACTGTTTGATTTCTGGTCAGGGTCCATGCCTGGGGTTGCAGGCTCAATCCCCAGTAGGGAGTGTGCAGAAGGCAGCTGATGAGTGATTCTCCTTCATTGCTGATGTCTCTATCCCTCCTTCCCTCTCCTTTCCTCTTTGAAATAAAAAATATTTTTTTAAAAAAAGTTTACAAACTCATCTGTATATGACATTTTAAGAATAATTCAGTGTAATTCTAATTTTAAAACATTCCAGAAAAAAATTACATTGCTTAGTAAAGCCATAACCAAAACTGTTCAAAGTCCTCACTCTACAGGATAAACTCACCTTTACTTCCTACGTTTCTGTGAATAAGCAGTTTTCAGGCTGCCACACTGTGATTCAGTAAGTAACCTAAAATGAGGGAGTTAGATTTCAGTGGTTCTAAATAAGTCAACAGGCTTTCATGAGTATAAACATTTCTACATAACTTGTTGCATGCCGATTCAACTCTAAATAATCTGATTTACCCCGTTGCAATTTGATATATTTCTGGTTTATCAATTTTCTGGATTCAGAATATAATAGCAATTAAGGAATTTGACTTAAAGAGGCCTTGCTTTTTTTGCTTATGAGTTGTTTAATCTTTGAACACAATATAAAATGACATTACAGAAAGGAATAAGCCTAAATGTTTGTTATTTATAGAGAGCACTGAAAAATCTGCATTTGTTTTCTTAAAACCAAATGCTGGAACATAGTTGTATTTAACCAAATCAGACTTTCAATTTGCTGGATCATTTCAACAGTCACATTTCAAAAATCTTTACATCAAATGAAATAATTATTTCTAGCCCAGGCCAATTTGGCTTAGTGGATAGAGCATCAGCCTATAGACCAAAGGGTCCCAGGTTCGATTCTAGTCAAGGGCAGGAACCTCCGATGCAGGCTCCTCCTCAGTGACGGCCCTGGTCAGGCTCCTGCAGGAGGCAACCAATTGATGTATTTCTCCCACATCGATGTTTCTCTCTGTCTCTCCCTCTCTCTTTCATTCTCCTTGAAAATCAATGGAAAAATATCCTCAGATGAGAATTAAAAAAAAAAAAAGAAAAAAATTACTCCTAAAATCATGCTAGACAAAGCCTGCCTGGAACAGATTAGATGTAATGTATACAAAGACATATATACCGCTCTCTAATACAACATAGTTCAAAAAACACATGAATACAATAATGTATATTTATAAAGAATAGCTGTACATACTCTTATAAAGAAAAATACATTCAGAAAAGAATAATCAGAGTATTTCTTCTTACACATAAGGCAACTAATGCCTTAGTATCTCAAAGTCCTTTATTAAAAAGGATAGCTTATAGCTTCTAGTTCAGGTGGTATGTATATGGGTATGGATGGGTGTGTGTGTGTGTGTGTGTGTGTGTATTATTTTTTTCTTCTTCTTTTTCTTTTCATCTGCTTCCATCTTAAGCTTAACTTCTTCAGCTGTGAGAACTCCCAGTTTCTTAATCCTTGCTTTCTTACTCTTTTCCTTGATGGCAGCCACATCAATTTTAGTTTCAATAGAAGCTAGAAAAATAAAAAACACAATATGTGTAATTCTTTATATTTTACCAAGTAAAACATAAAGGATATATATTTAGTACAATAATTTCAACCTAAAGGAAAGTTAGAAATGTCTTTAAGAAAAAATAATAATAATAAAAATACTTTAAAAATACATTTGTGAATATATACATAAAATGGCATTATAGTTTAGCTAGCTGAACCAATGACTGGATTTAACTGGATTCAACTACATTTTTCCCCTTAAATCACACTTGAAGTCATATTATTTTTACTTATATTCTTTTCTATATTTTAGTACCTTAGAGTACTCATTAATATGCCAATTTTCCATCTTGCATGCTAAAATAATTAAAAATTACATTTAAAGATATTTATTTGTTGATGAAAGAGAGAGAGAGAGAGAGAGAGAGAGAGAGAGAGAGAGAGAGAGAGAAACATCTATTTGGTGTTCCACTTATTTATGCATTCATTGGTTGATTCTTGTATGTATGTACCCTGACTGGGATTTGAACCCACAACTTTGGAGTTATTAGGATGATGCTCTAAAAACTGAGCTACCTGGCCAGGGCAAAATTACATTTCATATAGAATATTACATGTAGTCCTTCCAGCTTCATTAATTTAATTAACTAATCAGGAAATTATATGTCAAAATATACTTCATTTAATAACCCATAAAAACTTAAAAGTTTCCAAAATATTAGTTCAATGAATGACCAGTAGAATTTTTTAAACAAGATTTTGGTAATAAAAATAATAATCTGATAGTACTTAAAGGTCTTTTTAACGGAAGTCAACCACCTAATCAATACCATTTGAAATTTATAGACATTGGCACACAAGAGGATGCAAACCAGGAATCAGATGACTAGCTCTCTTTATCTTTAATATACTGATGTAACTAAAAATTGTTCTTTCACATCAATCTAACAGAGACTTTTAAACTTAATATCACCAAGTTTAAGTAGACTGTTCAACAAATATCCATCATAAATACTAGTAAAACAGCTCCTTATACCATGGTTACATTTCCAAGAACAGTCATGAACTTTGCACACAGGGATATAATATTTCTCTCAAAAGGCTAACATAAATAATTTGTGTTAAGTTTTTTTTAAAAAAAGGTTTCAATACAATCCGAAATAATTTAGGTTTTATTTAATAGAAAAGGGTAGAATTCTGAAAGATCCCATCTCTAAATATAATAGACTAGTGGCCCAATGCACGAAATTCATGAACATTACAAGGGAATTAGAGGAAATATTTTAATACTAGTGGCCCAAAGCATAAAACTCATGTGGGGAGGTTTCCTTCAGCCCAGCCTGTACCCTCTCCAATTGGGGACCCTTTGGGGGATGACATCCCTCTTGCAATCTGGGACTGCTGGCTTCTTCCTGCCTGCCTGACCGCCCCTAACAGCCCTCCCCTGCTGGCCTGATCTCACCCCTAATTGCTCTCCCCTGGTGACCCGATCGCCCCTAACTGCCTCTGCCTCAATCCCCACCACCATGGCTTTGTCTGTAAGGAAGTTGGACATCCACCCAGTCTAATTAGCATATTACCCTTTTAGTAGTATATAAATTATGTAGGACAAGATTGCTTAAATGGGGGCGGGGGAACCTTTTTTCAACAGGAGATATTTTTGAGAGACAAAAATACATAATCGGTATATCTGGACTGATAGCCAGTCATATGCACTCTACTGCCAAATAGATCATTAAAAAAATGAACTACTTTTTTACATCTTACACCAAACAGCTGTTGCCCTTAAAACCCCTCCTCAGCCCTCAACTTAAGTTCTGCCTTTGCAGTTCACTAAGAATAGGTTCTGACTGGTCAGTTTCTATGCCAGTCAGTGTCAAAAGCTCTGCCTCGTATGCAGCCATTGGCTCCTCGCAATTCAGCCAGATTTGGTTCTGATTTGTTGGTTTCTATGCCAGTTAGCATCAAAAGCTCTGCCTCCTAGGCAGCCAATGGCTACTCCAGTTGACCCTGATTTGGTTCTGATTGGCCAGTTTCTATGGCGACCCAGCACTGACTGCAGGACTGCTGCAGTGCCGACTTAGCACTGACTGCCATGGGGGCTGCAGATCAGACCCTGCTTCTCTCTCTAGACCAGATCCGTAGCTCCCTCAGCAGTCAGTGGCTGCTAGATCTTTCATAATAGTCAACCTTGAGTACAATGTTGTTATTCAATTGCACTGTAAAAATGTGACATATAGAATGAGTATAACACTTTGCAACTGCAATTTAGGGAGATGAGAGCAGGATTCAGAGGCAGAATATGTGGGCTTGCCCTAATCAGTTTGGCTCAGTGGATAGAGTGTCAGCCTGCGGATTCAAGGGTCCCAATTTCAATTCCAGTCAAGAGCATGTACCTTAGTTGCAGGCACATCCCCAGCAGCCAGTACGCAGGAGGCAGCTGATTGATGTTTCTCTCTCATCGATGTTTATAACTATCTCTCCCTCTCCCTTCCTCTCCGTAAAAAATCAATAAAATTTATTTAAAAAAATATATGTGATCTCGACTAATGGGACTGCCACTTTATATGGGAAAGACAATTAATTTTCCTCTTCCAACTTTCTCATTTGCAATGTGGAAATGAAGATACCTCAAGGATCTATTTTAAGAACTGAATAACATATTTACACTTTATAGAATTACAAAGTATTCAATGCATTTAAGTTATTATTGCCCCACAAGAAAAAAGCAGATCATTTCTAAGAATGAGGTCCAAGAGAGTTCTATGAAAGGCCCTGGAGAGGAAGAAGCAAGACCTCACAGCCAGATCCAGACAACAGCATCAAAGGGAGCCAATTAGAACAGTATCTGCTTGGCAAATTTCCTCATATCAAGTTAAAATAAATGTTCTTGAAAACATAAATTCAAACAAAAGAAAATTTGAGTTTGACCTCAACTGGATGTATACAGACCTGTAAATAACATCTATTCATCCCCTAATATTTGAGCACATGTAATTAAAATGGGTAGTGGAAGGAGTGATGGTGTGCAGACCTTCTAATTGAAAAATGGATGTCTGTAATTGTCAAAGGTTGGCCATAATATGTTAAGGTCCAGGAGCAATGGCTCCTCAAATTCCATGAAGTACAAAACATTTACTAATGGGAAATCAAACAAAGCACTTTCTGAAACAATACAATCATAAAAAAAAAACAATAACCAAGTTATTTAATTTGTTCTCTGCTGAAAATTAACTAAACATAGTAAGTTGTTCTCACTTCTTTTAAGCTACTAAAAGGTCCAATGGCTGATACTGGTTCCCTGAACCATAATGTAACAGTTTGTTAAGAGTTCCAATGCCTATATCAAAAGAACCATAAGTTGAAATTCAGTAGAAATATACTACTGAAAAACTAATGACAAAGAAGATACTCAAGTTTTCTACTGATAAAAAGTACCTTCAATATAGATCCTTTGGGACCAATAAGCCATGATCCTCTTTTTTTTTTTTTCCAAATCGTTTTTTACTTCTTACTAAACAACTTATTTTAATGATGTCGCATGCAACCCCATCCTGAAGAATTCGTAATGCCTTTTGAAAAAAACAAAGAAACTATTAGACCTATAGTCTTTACAAATACTTTTTTTTTTTTCCCCCAAAGCCCACACTGATATCTAAGCAGGATAATGAAATCTCTATGGAGGAAGGAAAGGGATGGATAGAGGCATTGCTATATCTATCATCTCTAATGGCACAAATAAAGCAAAATCTCTGTAACTGTAAATTTATCTGTTCAAATGAAACACTTCTTGCTAATAGTTTTATTAGTCTCTGGCCCTAATGATTTTAGAATTCTTTGTACTTAACGTAATAAATATTATCTCTAGTTTTAAACACACACACACACACACACACACATATGCAAATATATATATAAAATCAATCTATATGAAGCCATACTTAACATCTAAGGTAAAAATGCAAAGCTATATGGCTTCCCTATCCTGGACCTAACTCAAATCCACTATCTTAGGGTGAGAATAGACTTCCCTTTCTAACTTTTTTCCAAGCTAGTTTCTGTTAGCTAAATACACAAAGTAAAAACAAGTTATCATAAGTTTGAAAAGAAGCAATAATTGGAAAATTATGCATCAGTTCTCAGTACAAAGAACCAGATTGCAAGAAAGCAAATAAAAATGCTATTTTTTGACATGTGAACATATTCTGAAGAATATTTCAATATAGTGAGTGATAGGGGGAAGAGATCAACCAAAGGACTTATTTGCATGAATATAAGCCTAATCAATGGATACAGACAAAGGGGTAAGGGCCTGAATGGGGGGGTTGGAAAGTAATGGGGGCATAAGGACACATATGTAATACCATTCTATTTAATAAGAGAGTACTATGAGTGATAAACTATTAAATATAAGGCCAGATCTCTATGAATTTACCAAAGAAAGAGAGAGAGAGAGCCCAGCTAGCGTGGCTCAGTGGTTGAGCATCAACCTATGAACCAAGTAATCATGGTTCAATTCTAGTCAGAGCACATGCCCAGATTGCAGGCTCTATCCCCATTAGAGAGCGCGCAGAGGCAAATGATTCTCTCTTATCGTTGATGTTTCTATCTCTCCCTCTCCCTTCTTCTCTGAAACCAATAAAAAATATATTTTTTAAAAAACCCACCAGCACACAATACTTACTTAAAAGTAAAGGTATTAGCAGAGCAAAATCTCAAAAAAATATATAAAATATGCATACATGTTCATTCAAGGCTTTCTGTACCAACGGCCAGCACTCTTTCAAGTAAGCCTCTCTATATATGGGTAAGTTTACAGTTGCACTGTGACATTCTTTTGAGTTAATAAAGCTGCTGCAATAATCATAACTTTCATGTTTTTTTCCCTATGAACAACTGTGGGCCTACTTTTGCCAATCTCTGTATTTGGGAACAGATTTGCAAAACTGCTTCCCTCCAAGAGTCTTCTGGGTTTGTCCGCTGGAAAATGCTGGTTCCTCCCAACCATCAAGTACAGTGAAGAGTTCTGATTCATCTACAGGAAAAAATTATACAACAGATTTTAACCTACTTTTGGACATTTATATGCATACATTTACAAGCTTCCAATACTCCGTGTTTCCTTTTCCTATGCTTTTTAGATTACTTAGCAAAGAACAGGCCTCTGTCATTACCAACACACTATTAAAACTACTTGTACACATTTCCATGGCTTCATAAAGCAAACTTTCTAAGGGGAAAGGAACCAACTTGGATCCACACTAATTAGTAAACACCTGACAGATAGTGGGTACTCAAGTAATTTCCACTGCATTAGAGCTGAAGACTCAAATACCATTTTGTTTACAAGGCTATTATAAATATAAGTAACCTTTCAAATTTTATTGAAGTGAAGCCTGAATATGTATGTGTATATACTATATTTGCATGTTGATGCATGAGCATCAAACTTTTAAAAGCTGATTCTCTGGCCTGGCTGGCTTGGTTCAGTGGTTGAGCATCAAACCATGAACCAGGAAGTCACAGTTCAATTGCAGTCAGGGCACACGCCCGATTGTGGGCTTGATCCCTGTGTGGGGTGTGCAGGAAGCAGCTGATCAATGATTGTTTATCATCATTGATGTTTCCCTCTCTCTCTCTCTCTCTCTCTCCTTTCCTCTCTGACATCAATTAAAAATATATTTTTTTAAAAAAAGCTGATACTCTGGTATACACTTTCAGTTAATAATCACTGATATAGGATTTCAGGTTTCCTTTAGTGTTTTCATGAGCCTTATTTCTGTACTAGTGACCCAGTGCATAAAATCTGTGCATGGGGCTGGGGAGGGGAGAGGGGAAAAGGGTGTCCCTCAGCGTGGCCTGCACCCTCTCCAATTTGGGACCCCTCAGGGGATAACTGGCAGTCGGACATCCCTCTCTAATCCAGAACTGCTGGCTCCTAACTTCTGCCTGCCAGCCTGATTGTTCCTAACTGCTCCCCTGCTGGCTTGATTGCCCCTAACCACCTCTGCTTTGGCCCTGCATCTGGGACCCAGGATTCCCTCCTCCAGCCGACCAAAGGCACCTGGGATCCGGGCTTCCCTCTCTCTGGTCAGGCATGGGTGCCCAGGCCAGCTGCAGCCACAGGAGATGGTGGGCAGGTGGCTTTGCCTGGGCTGCAAACACAAATGCTGGTTCCCAGGACCACAGGTAGGTGGCTTCTTCATCTATCAGGCTATAGCCAGCCTCAAGTGCTTGCACCTGGACCACAGGTGGGCAGCTTCTCCGTCTTCCCTGGGATGCTGTGTAGCGACTTCTCTGGCTGGCTGTGGCCTGGTATCATGGGGTAGGCGGCTTTTTCATCTCCTGGGCTGCAGCCAGCCTCAGGTGCTGAGGCCAGATTTCTCCATCTCTCCCAGGATGTGGGAAGGAGGATATAAGGCGGGCAGCTTCTCTAAGTGGCTGCAGCCTGGGATCACAGGGCAGATGGCTTTTGTCTCCTGGGCTACAACCAGCCTTAGGTGGTGGAGCCTAGATTCTCTGTGTCAGCCAGGACATGGGTCAGGCAGACATGACGCTTCTGCTGCTCGCTGTGGCCTGGGATCACAGGGCAGGCAGCTTCTTGGTCTCCCTGGCTACAGCCAGCCTCAGACACTGGCTCTTGACTTCTCCAACTCCCACAGGCCCTGAGTGACTGGAAGACTGGGCTGCCCCACATCTTTTCAGGTTAATTTGCATACTCACTTTGACTGTTGGGCGTAGTTGAGAGATGGTAATTTGCATGTTTCTCTTTTATTAGTGTAGATACTCTTCATGACAACTATGAAAAGTAAGAAGAACCACTGTTATTTTTCCCATTTTATACAAGACATTCAGGCTAAAAAGATTAATGACTTGCCTAAGGGGACATAAAGGTCTCCTTTCATTAAAACAAAATGCCTCTGAAAGGCCATAAGTTATCTTTCGTATCATTTATTAAGCTCCTGGATTTTAGGAACCTCTTAAATCCAATAGCTGTAACTTATATTAGTACTACTCAAAGGTATGACTCATAGGCCTGCAGCATGGGCATAGACTGCAAGTGTTAGAAATGCAATTTTTGGCCTCCACCCCAGACCTACTGAATCTGAATCTCCTCATCAATATGTCTGTGTCCTTTATTATCAGCCCTTAACTCAAATACAGAAACATCGCCTCACTCCCACGGCATCCCTCATTTTGTCAATGACTTCCAGCCATCGCCGCGGGTCTAAGGTGTGTCCTCCGCAATTTCTTAATCATCACTTTGCAAAAGACGGATTCCGCCAACACCACCGCTTTAGCAAAAGCGATGAGTTAGGAACACCTGGCCGGCACCATATCCGCCAGACGGTTTCGCAGACCCGGCCCAAACCCCTAAAAACCAGGTCTTACAGGTGCTCAATTTCAGAGAACAGACTCGAGGCGGCGTCACAGGATCGCAACTAAACCTCCAAACCCAGGCTTCGGTGCTCACGCCACCTCACCTCGGTTCTCCTGCTTCGGCTTCTGCTTACGAAATTCACTTTTCCCGGGCGCTATCGCTGGCTCGTTCATTTCGGAGGTCGCCATCTTGGAACCGTTTCCGGTGTTACCGGAAGTGGAACGGTTCTTAAATCCTTCCGGCTAAAGTCCCTGCACTCACAATGAGTGCCCGACTCAGAGGAGGAGATCGGGGCAGTCTCTGTGCGAGCCCACGCTAAAACCCGCGGGTCTGTGTAAACTACAGCGCTTCTCCTGCGGCTAATAGAGAGTCAGGGACTTCTTTTTTAGGATGCACCGGAACCACGGGGTTTGCCTGCATGCTGGGAATTGTAGTTTTACATTGTCAATTGGAGATCGGTTTCGTCTGTACTTTCCCCCTGGCTTCAGAGTCCAGCCCCGGGGGCGGACCCCAGGGTTTGGGCGCATAGTGCTGAGTGACTATCACTGAGGCCACGCCTTTGCTAAATACTTACATGATAGTCAAATATGTGGTTGGCGAGGAGAAGGTACTCATAGGAGAATATATGGTTCTCAATGGCAGGAAGGGACACTAGTAACTCCCATTTATTATGAGATTACTTTGTAGAAGGTACGCTATGTGCATTATTTCTAGTCCTTAAAACCAAAGTTATAAAGTGAGAAACTAAAGTTAAAACAAAACAAGACTGATACTCTTTATGGGAGGTAAGTTTTCAAAGTCCTTGTTTCTGATGGTGATTTTCGTACGGTCTTGATATTTCTCTAAGTCAACAGGATAGTAACTAAGCAGCACTTCTGAAGTATTTCACTTCACCTAAGATTTCCCAAAATGACTTCACGCTACCCCTACACGGCATATTAGCTGACTTCAATATATGAGGTTCATCTCTACCACCAATCTTTACACCTCCAGGAACCTCCAAGTTCTTAGACTCACTAAAGGTAACACTTCTTTTGGTGATTGGTCTTATTGCTCGCTATTTAAAATATGCCAAAACCAGTTTGGCTCAGTGGATAGAGTATCCAGGTTGGATTCTGGTCAAGGGCATGTACCTCAGTTTCAGGCTCAGTCCCCGGCTCTGGGAGGAGCTCATTTGGGGGGCAACTAATCAACGTCTCTCTTTGACATCGATGTTTCTCTGTCTCTTTGTGGATGGAAAAATACCGTTGGTTGAGGATTAACAACAACAACAAAAGAAGTAGTTCAGTGAAAGGTTCTTTGGAGCTACACTAATAGTTTAATGCCTACTGGTTATGTAGGCTTGCTTGGGCAAATTTTTATTCACCCCTATTCAGTTTCCTACAATGGAGAGAATAGCTTTAACTTAGTGACTTTAAACATGTAAATTGCTAAAAAGAAAGTGATTTACATATGGAACACACTCAATAGATATTGGCTATTATTTACAGTGGCAAAAGATAAAAGCATCTTGACTATCAATTAGAGATACAGTTAAGTAAATTGATGTTACCTTCATGATTGTGAGATATTATGCAACCATTCATAAGAATTAAATATATATGGAGAGATTACCTAGAGGCATTGAGTGATGAAAGCCAGATACAGAAAAATGGAATAATTATACACATAATTATAAATACATTAAAATTATATAGTACTTACATATACATATATAATTATCCCATTTTTATAAAACAAATCAGTAATTCATTCAACAAGTATTTATTGAACATCTAAATGTTTCAGGTGCTTTTCTAAATACTTGGTCATGTTCTATGTGTTGGATATAACAATAATTACACATAATTATTACTTTACACATTATTTTACTAATGTGTGTGTGTGTTTGTGTGTGTACTGTATACTGGAAGCCCGATATACAAATATTCCCTGGTGGCGGGCACTGCCTTTCCACTCTGGCCCAGCTCCTTTTCACTCAGGCCCCAGAGTCACCTCTTTCCACTCCAGGAGCCACCTTTTTCTGCTCCAGGAGTTGCCTCTTTCCACTCCAGCTCTGCCTTTCCACACTGTCCAGAGGCCCTGAGAGACCGGAGGGTAGGGCAGAATGCCTGCGTAGTTGCTATGGTGCCTGTGTATGCAAATTAACCGCAATTTTTGTTGGGTTAATTTGCAAATCATTCCTGATTGGCTGGTGGCATAATGGAGGTACAGTCAATTTACATGTTTGTCTATTATTGGGTAAGATATCTACCTATCTATCATCTATCTATACACACACACACTGAGTGGCCAGATTATTATGATCTCTGAATGCATAATAATCTAGCCACTCAGTGTATTTGTATCTCAAATGGGTACCAAAACTATTCTAGACTTTTGCTGGAGGTCAACCTCCTATTTGCCCTGAGCTTTCTATCAGCCAGTGCAAAGGGAAAAACTGATCATGTTCACGATTTATAGTATCTTTGATATCAAATAAATGAGGTACTCAGGAGAAGTACACTGAGTGGCCAGATTACTGTGCATTCAGAGATCATAATAATCTGGTCACTCAATGTGTGTGTGAATATATATATATATATTCCTACAATGAAAAACTATTTGGAAGGAAATACATTAAACTTTCAAGGCTGCCCATCTTAGGGATGAGGGTAATTAGAAAGAAAATGCAAGTAGGAAAAAAGACTAGAGATGATAGGTGTTCATTATGAAACATCAGGCATATGACTTGGTTCATGTAAAACTGTCTATGTGTATGTGCCTGCACAGGGAGACCTTTAAAATGATAGTTAACAAAATTGGCTATTACCTCCTAGTGTAGTGACATTTCAAAGGATGGCAATTTAAGTAACAATAGTCATAAATCAATTACAACAATATCATTTTATTTTAACACTAGAGACCTGGTGCATGAAAATTCATGCACTGAAGAGGGGTGGTCCCTCAGCCTGGCCTGTTCCCTCTCACAGTCTGGGAGTCCTCAGGGGTGGGAGGCAACCTGACTATCAGGGGAAGCTGATGCCCCCATCACACCTCTGCTGCTGCCACTGCTGGCAGTGCAAGCCTCAGCCAGCCCTGGTTACCTGAGCCTCATAGCCAAGGCTTGCCTGTGCCTCCGGTCAGCCCTGGCGGGAGGGGGGGGGTGTGGGGGGGGTGGGTTGTGAGGCTGAGGGGACTGGAGGACTCTGGAGGCATGCACGTGACAAGGCCAGGTACCTGCCGCCCTGTGCAGGGCTGAGGGGACTGGGTGCTGCCATCTTTGAGGGTGTGGCAGTCAATTAGCATATTCCCTCTTTGTTGATAGGATTCTTGAGTATCTGAATAGAAATATGTGCTCATATCTGCAAGGTTATTCCCAGAAATTGCACAAATAACACTAAAAGAGGAAGGAAAATATATCATCTCTAAAGAGTTTTCTTGGCATAAATCTGGCCTGGAAAGTCCTATGTGGGTCAGAGTAGCAACAGCATGCAGACCTGCTTTGATTGTGACTTTCCCCCTCATTGGCCTCTTAGGCAATCTTGACCCACATACAGCCGTCCTCCTACAGATGTGCTTCACCAGCCCTTGCTCTGCTCATTCATTTTCCCATGAAAAGCAACTTGGCCTCACAACTCTCCTTTGGACTTAGAGGCCTTTATTCCTACAAAACCAACCCAGATGTTATGGCAGAGAAATCAGGATGCAGCTTAACAATGTGAGTGGGAGGTGAAGGAGTTGCACCTATCTTTTATTAAAAAAGAGCAAAAAAACTGAACAAATAAGCATGGTTTACTTTTAATTTAATATTTTTATGTTCATTTGCTGGGATAATTTTTTTTTTTTTGCACAGGAATGTATTTTTTTTAAATAAGCAATTAAGAAAAGATTTCTCCAATACATAGGTTTGAACATTTTTCATTTCCTAACACATGCAAATTGCTTGCTACTCCAGTCAACCTCACAGGAAGGTTTAAAATCTTAAATCAACATACACTGAGTGGCCAGATTATTATGATCTATGAACACATAATAATCTGGCCACTCAGTGTATATCCTATATAATAAAAAGCTAATATGCAAATTGTCCCCTCAACCAGGAGTTCGGCCAGCAGACAGGCCGGCCAACCACCCATGTCCCCTCTTCCTGACCAGGCTGCTGGACCCCACCCATGCACAAATTCATGCACCAGGCCTCAGATAGATAGATAGATAGATAGATAGATAGATAGATAGATAGATAGATATGCATGCACTGAGTGGCATAATAATCTGGCCAGTGTATATCTACCAACATCAATAATAGTATGCTTATAAAAATAAGGGCCCCTTCTAACCCCAAGTGATTGCCTAATAAAATAGTGATCTAGTGATAACAGTTAATAAGAAACAACACAATGAGCAGCCTTATTCTAAACTAACCATGTTATTAACATGTATTTAGAAAAATGATGTCAATAAAAGTGAAGTGTTCAGCATGAAAGCTTAGGGAAAGTGGAAGTCTAGGAGACCACATTTGAGAAGCATATTCAGCAGCCTTGGACTGTTTCCGGCTGTGCAACAGGATGTTTCTTGTGTCATTCTTGTGGCTGGTGCTGGGAGGAACTATCCCTGCAGAGTATCCACATCTTCCTGCAAGGCCACTCATAGTAAACTCTCCAGAGGAGGACATATGGTGAACTGCTTTGGCTGGTAACCAGCAGTTGTGTCTTGGGCAGGCACTACTTAACCAATCTTGTGGTTCTTGAATTGTAAAATGAGGAAGCTGAGTTAGATTACTATTTCTCAAACTTTAGCCAACCTCAGAATAAAGTGGAGAGATGACCCAATTCTCACTTTACAGTTCAGTAGGTCTGGTGTAGGGCCTGAGAATTTGCAGCCTCAACCAAAAAGAATTATCCAACTCAAAAGTGTCAACAGTGCCAAGATTGAGAAACTTTCATCTATAGCTGTACTTAATTTCTGTAATTCTACTCTAAAGGGTCAATAAGTGCTTTGCTTCTAACCAGGCCTGCCATGAAAGCAGTTATTTTCCACTATATTTATCTACTGAGGGTAGCACTTGCTGTTCTTTATGCTGGCCTCCTCGGTGGGCAATCCTGCTTAATTTCCCTCAGCTCTGCTCCTGTCATTCTGGAATTCTGTTGTCTCATTACCCAAATAAACAATGGCACTTGTACATGCAGTGGGTGCTTGGCGTCTAAAGACACTCATTCCGCTTGACTGTATTAGTCTCTCCAGACCCCAGGCCCATGAAACATTAATATTTCATGGGAAAAGATTGCTATTTCCAGGGCAATCTTTCTTCTTTCTCTTCCTGGTTGTTCTTGTTGATAAGCAACAGCTTTGATTTAATTTTAGTATACTATTCTTCTCCCTAAAGAGAAGCTGGGACACATTTATGGTATTAGGTTCAACCATAGCAACAGAAGGCTTTTTAATGCGTGCATGAATATTCAAGATTTAATCAGTGGCATGTGAAATGTATTGATACTGCTGAGAATTATTATTTTATGAAAATAGAACAATCAAACTACAATTTTTTATTTGTTGACATGACACTGGGAGAACATATGAACTTTTCCAGAAATCAGATTTCTAGTCAACTCTTAAATCTGTATGCCTCTCCCCTCCTTCAGATAGCGGTAAATGCAGATGGCTTGCGTTGAAATGAACTGTTTAGATGAACGGTTTTAAACAAAACATGCAATGGGTTTCTATTTAACAAGGCATTATATGATGTCACCATTTCAAAATGTGACATTGCTTATTCTTTGTTTCAACTTCTCTAATTAAATACCCTACCACCACAGAGACATGAAAATTCAGACTTTAACACTACACTGTGCTTGTGATCACCTAAGAGTTATTTTAGTCTCTTTTGATTTATCAGTGATTTTACTGCTGTGATGAAATCTATGGAACAAAAAGCACGTATGTTTGGGTACATAACGTTTTACCCAAAGTTTGATGAGAGGTTCACACATCTGTCATGCTCTTTCTTAAAAACTCTGGAGGAGCCCTAACTGGTTTGGCTCAGTGGTTAGAGTGTCGGCCTGCAGACTGCAATGTCCCAGGTTCCATTCCCATCATGGGCATGTACCTTAGTTGTGGGCACATCCCCAGTAGGAGGTGTGTAAGAGGCAGCTGATCAATGTTTCTCTCTAATCGATGTTTCTATCTAACCCTCTCCCTTCTTCTCTGTAAAAAATCAATAAAATATACACTTAAAAAAAAAAAAACAAAAACCCTAGAGGACTCTTGCCTTAAAGCAGCATGGCAAGAGTGTGTCATTAGCCTGGACCTGATCCTATGAGCATTCAACTCTGCTGTTCTTAGAGCTCCCAAGCGAGACTGAGGGGGCGGAGGGACTCCTTTACCTTAATACATAAGCACATGCTTTTTACAGTGAGAATTTTGGTATAATTTAGTACTTGCATACAGGTATACTTCTCAAGATTCATATGAATTCAAGTAATCAAAATGCAAAGTAACGAAAAAAAGTAACAAAATGTATTGTCTTGCATAGCTGGGAATTGGATCTTGGACCTTAACAATGTCAAAGAGATTTATGCTCTTCCTCAATTTCTCTTCCTTTTTCTCTCCTCCTGCCACACCCCTTCTATGTTGTGGCTCTGCTTTTCTGTGTTGTCTTGTAAAGCAAGATGTCCAGATTTAAATCCCCAAAAGAAGTAGTCTCTTTCTCCCTATGAGTTCCACCAAAAGTCCTAGGAATATGCTTACTGGCCAGTCTCAGAGGCAGGTCACACCCATATGAACCATGTGGGTCCGGAATGGGAAGGAATGATTCCTAAGGGAAAATTGAGAACTGTTGCCAAAAAAGGGGGACTGCATGCTGGCCAAGAAGCAAACCCCAAAATGTACCACAGTAAGTATTTTATCCAAGGGATTAACACATTTTCAGGTTTTATTCATCTCCATCTCTCATTCCCATGCCACCATTTTATTAAAACTAAGCCACATGCTTGAAGAGTAATGGAGGCCCATCCACAAGATAGATGGAGGAATTACTTGCTAAAATTTTGTTTTGGGAGGTGGGCGTAATAATTCTTCATATTTGCTGTGAGGTTTTAAAACATGTATCAATTGGTCTAATAAGTTGGCTGATGTTCTTCCAGGCATGTGTGGTGATAATGAAAATGTGACCTGCTGTAATTGCAGTAACTTGGTATATCTTCCTTTGATAATGGCTATTCCCTCATCCAGCATATTTCCTTATAGCAAATGGCTATATTTTTTTCTCTTAAATTTAAAAAGAATAAAAAAGAAAAATAAAAAAAAACTGTGCAACCATAATCCAAGACTCCTCCACCTATAGTATATAAATGCTAACATTTTGTCATTTTTACTCCAGCTTTACATAAAGATGTGCATAATATAATCTTATGCATATGCAAAATGAAGTCACTCTCTTCACAGTCCAATTTCTCTTCTAGAGGCAATAACTATATGATCTGGTTTTTAGAGGAACTCCTTCAGATTTACAGAAAGGCAGAAAGACTAATATACAAATGCTTTCATAGTCATAATTAAACATTGGCATAAAATATTGCCAATGAAGTCCTTTGTTCTCATCTCCCTAATTTCATTCCTCCCCTTTTCCCTTAGATGGAAGTTGAGTATTTACACTTTCATAAATATTTTTGTTTGTTTGGCTAATACACACACATAATATTTAAACAATATAAAGTAGGCTTTAAATATCTTATGACATGCCTTCATATTATGCATTAATATACTTGCATATAATTATATAAATATTTATATTAGTTGTAGACATATAAAACATATATTCCCAAACTTATATACACATAGATTCTGTATGTACTTGTGCAACTTGCTTTTTTGTGGAGATTTATTCATATTTAGTTTTTGTAATTCTAGTTTATTCATCCATGATATGTAACTTTTGAAATTAGTTTGAAAAAGACATTGCAGTTTCTGTCTTGGCCTCTCTGTCTGTCTGTCTCTCCCTCAGCTGCTCACTCTGGGGGAAGCCAGCTGCCATGTCTTGCGCAGCCCTATGCAGAGGTCCTCATGGGAAGGAAGGGCAGCCTCCTGCCATGGGCCTGGTGAGAGAGCTGCCAAGCTGAGATGACTGCAGCTCTGCCTGACTCCTGGGTGGCAGCTAAAATGCTCACAAATTCCTAACCTCAGAAACTATATAAAAATTGACGTAAACTGATCATTTTTCCATAGTCGTAGTAACTAAAACAACATCGAAGCCAACTTAAGCATTTATTAAACCATTTATCAGATTTTGAGAAGGTTATGGAAATGAAACTTCTTAGAAAGATTTTTTTCCTTGATTCTTGCCACTAGAGGGCAAAATTGTCACAAATGATAGCTTGAGTAAAGAACAGCAGACATCAGAGATGCACAAAAACCTTAGCGATCCTATGGTCCTGCTCCGTCGAGTTACAAATGAGGATTCTAACGCCCACAGACATTACCTGACTGGTGTGAGGTCTAAATGCAGGAACTCAGCTGCATTTAATATTCAGCTCTGTTAATCAATTCTGTTGTCTTTAAAAATCACTAGGTAGAAAATAGAGAAGGCTTTTATAAAAATCTCTCTATTTCAATGAATATAACTATATTCCTAAGATTAAAGACACTTGTTTTAGATCTTATTTATTGGGTGCCTGTTCTGAGGAATTCCCATACATGATGTGCTATGTCTCTTTTCATTTAATGTGCCCGATAGACCTTTGAACACTCCCATCTCTTGTTCAAGACATACAGCTAGCTACAAAGAATCAAAACAAATTTGAATTTGATACAGGTGAAATCTCATTCCAACGATATTGGGGAGGACAGTTCAGCCTTTGATTATTGCTTTCTAAGTTTGTTTCCTCTAGAAATCATTCAATATATCAAGACACTAAAGTGGTTGCCCTATATCATTGGAAAAAAAAACAAAAATAATTTTGATGTTTCTTCTTCCTTTTTCCCCCAGAGGGCGCTCTCTCTCTCTCTCTCTCCCCTCCCCTCTGTCTTCTTCCCTCATTGTCTTTGTCTCTCTCTCATACACACACCTCACATCTTCACATATACACACATTGCCTCTTCCCTTCCTTTGTTTGAGCTGACCAGTTGTGTGTCTTTGGTTAACCTTCATAGAACTTCATTTTGTTTCACCTCTTGCCTTTCTAAAATGAGAATACACCTACCTCATTCAAAGGCTCAACAGGGATGCTGTGATGATTGATAAGGAAGTCTTTATGAATCTCATTGGATTTTGCAGAAGACAGGTATTTAATAAAGCTGAAGAATCATTATAATGGTAATTAGTCATAATTTAGGAGATGGGCAGGTGTCTGGCTATAGTGACTTGGCTGGAGTTGTTGCCATACCAAAGCAATGAGGAAATGTACACATGTCAACAGCATGAAGTTAAGAGCAGGGAGGATATAATCTTTGCCTACTACATGCACTGCTGTGTTCATCATCCCTGCCTGGAACATGCTGGTACATAGTCACAGCAATTCTAAGGAAGTCAGAAAGGGAACCCTACAAGAACCACATCATGTGATAAAAAATCTCCAAAGATGGCCACCACTAATGCTTTCCTCACTGTACAGTACATGCATGCCACGCCTCACCCCAGCCTACTTCACCTCCCTCTTGAACCTGGACTGGCTCTGAGACTTACTTAGAGCAATAGGATGCTGTGGATATGACTATTAATTCCTGATCAGGCCTTCAGGACATCTGGAAGCTTCTACTTACTTTCTCTTGGAAGAGATTGCAGTGAAAGAAGTTCAACTATCATGACGCCCCCGCCCCTTCCCGGGAGAAGCCCCAGTTGGCTATGTGGAGAGAAATGTGGAGAGAGACAGAGACATGCCTGGCCAACTCTCAGAGGTTCCAGTCATCCCAGCTGACATTCTGGCCATGAGTGAGGGAAGAAGCAGTTTAGGCACTTCAGGTCCTGTTGACTCCACATTGCAGAAGCAGGAGAATTAATAAGTATTTGGTGGTGGTAAGCCATTATGTTCTCAGGATGTTTGTTACACAGCAAGAGATTTGCAAAACACCTATCAATATTTAAAACAGTATCATTTAAAATAGCTCTTGGCATCAATAGAAGATTTCATCAGAGAAATAAAATGAAAAATAGTGTGGTAAAGTGGAGAGAGTAAATCCTTTTAGAGCAGTGTTTCTCAACCTTTCTAATGCCGCCACCCTTTAATACAGATCCTCATTTTGTAGTAACCCCAATCATAAAATTATTTTTGTTGATACTTCAAAACTGTAATTTTACTATTGTTAATGAATCGTAATGTAAATATCTGTGTTTTCCGATTATCTTAGGCTCTATAGCAGTGGTTCTCAACCTGTGAAAACCGCTAGCAGGGTTGCCTAAGACCATTGGAAAATAGGTATTTACATTACAATTCATAACAGTAGCAAAATTACAGTTATGAAGTAGCAACAAAAATAATTTTATGATTGGGGATCACCATGACATGAGGAACTGTATTAAAGGGTCGTGGCATTAGAAAGGTTGAGAACCACTGTTTTAGAGGATACGGTTTTTAGCTACATGAAAGTCTTGATAAAACAGCATGTATTCATTTACTCACTTATTTATGCTCAATAAATATTGAATTTATTTCCTCTCTATTGTACATCTGGCACCGTTCTAGGCATGGAGTACATCACGCTAACTGAGACAGATAACGTTGCTGGTCTCATGGTGCTTGCCTCCTAATCGAAGACAAATAACCACAAAAAAAGATTATATCAACTAACGATATAACTGAGAGAGGGTAATGTGATGGCATTAGCGTAGTCTTTCTAAGGGTCCCTTCCTGCTGCATCAGCAGTAAACTAATTGGCAACCAGAAAGAAAGAAAACGTTCCCCCTGAGCTTGTAACAGTTTAATTATCTGCAACCTAATCATCAGTTTTTTGGTATGAATATACACTCACAATTCATGATGCGGATGGGGCCCTCCCATCTGGGACTTCATATTTTGGCCTTGATAATACTAAAAAAGACCTGACAAGCAAGGGCTTTTGCTCCTACCTTACGAGCTTGAGAGGTGAAGGTGGAATGTGCTGGCCACAGAGGATTAGGTGCTATGCTGGCATGGGCCCTGCTTATTAACACAGCCCAAGACAAAGCCATTTCTGTGCTTAAGGAAAATGTTTGAGTTAGGAATGAAATAAAGAACCTCTGGAAGCGTTGGTTACTGATTTTCTTCTGAGTAAAGGGTAAATTTTATAAAAAAATTTCCAGGTGGAAAACTACTCTTTTATATATATATAGCATGTTACTCTGTAATGTCCCATGAGCCTATCTTTTAAAACTAGTGGTGGAAAAGGAACCCTCGTGCACTGCTGGTGGGAATGCAGACTGGTGCAGCCACTGTGGAGAACAGTGTGGTGTTTCCTCAAAAATTGAAAATGGAACTCACATGTGACCCAGTGATCCTACCACTAGGAATATATCCTAAGAAATTAGAAATACCAATCAGAAAGATTATATACACCTCTAAGTTCAGAGAAGCACAATTTACAATAGCTAAAATTTGGAAACAGCCCAAGTACCCATCAGCAGATGAGTGGATTAAAAAACTGTGGTATACCTACACAATGGAATACTATGCTACTGTAAAAAAAAAAAGAACTCTTTCCATTCACATCAGCATGGATAGACCTGGAGAGCATTATGCTAAGGGAAATAAGCCAGTCAGAGAAAGATAAATATCACATGATCTCACTCATTTGTGGAATCTAATGAACAACATAAACTGATAAACAAAATAGAGACAGACTCATAGATAGCAGGCTTACAGCTGCTGCGTTGGGGTGAGGTTGGGAGTCTGGGGGTGAATGTAGCGTTTGAGCAAAAAGAAAAAAAAACCTCATGGACAGGGATAACAGTTGGTGATTTCCAGGGGGAAGTGAAGGAGGGTTAGGAGGGATAAACGGTGTTAGAGACTTGACATGGAGTGGCAAACACACATTATAGTGTACAGATGTTGCAGTCCTGTCCTGGGAGGAAGAAACAGAAGTCTCCAACTTGTTTCTTTTTTTGTGTTTCTCAATTGCCCAGGCTTTGTTCTTACTCTCAACCCAGGCCTTAACATCCCTTCTCTCTCTCTCTTTTTTTTAAAAAACATATTTTATTGATTTTTCACAGAGAGGAAGGGAGAGGGATAGAAAGTCAGAAACATCAATGAGAGAGAGAGACATCGATCAGCTGCCTCCTGCACACCCCGCACTGGAGATGTGCCCGAAAGCAAGGTACATGCCCCTGACCGGAATCGAACCCGGGACCTTTCAGTCCGCAGGCCAACGCTCTATCCACTGAGCCAAACCGGTCTTGGCTTCCTTCTCTTTTTATGTGAGTGGTTATGTGTGACTGTTGTGTACCAGTGAATAGTCCCAGTGGAAGAGAGTGCATGTGGGTGGAGTGGGCTGGGGTCCAGGCAGTTCTCATTTCCAATGCTAATCACATTTAAGAGTTCAACCCTGTCTTAGGTGGCTTACATTCTTCATTCCCTTAAGGGCTCTGCCCTCTGAGTGGACTTGACATTACCCTGTCTCTTCAGGGCTTCAGTTATGTAATTGTACAGTGGTGGGTTAGATAAGAAACTGCTAAAACTTGTGTGAATCCAGGAAACAGTTTAGGATGCCAGCTCCTTGTGACCAATATTGCAGGAGTGGTCGGAGCACCCTCTGGCCTTCCTACAAGGGCTGAGGAACTCCAGTGGCTCTGAGGGCCTCTATGCCTTGCAGCAAGTGAAAGATTTTCTGCCTTACTTCTAAATCAAGAGAGGAAGTATCATTCTGAAAAAAGAATCTGGTTCAGCAACTGCTAAAAAAAAAGATGTGGATGTGGACTGCATCAAAGTTTGGGGTCTTCAGAATCCTACCGATGGTGTCACCCCTTTGTCTACTATGGTGGGTACAAAGAGGTGTCCTAAGAACAAGAAGTGACTCATCCAGGTTCACACACTTTTCAAGTAAAAGCTAGTGGTTCTTTTAACATTGGATTTTTCTAAACAGAAAAGAAAATCCATGATGATACAAGTATGGACAAGAGGTTGATTCCTGTCATTGTCATGGAAGAGAACTATGGACATGGACAGTCTCTGCTGAGTGTTGACTGCCCACCCTAAGACAAGGCTATCATCTGACATTCTGCCCCAGCACTTGCTAGCTTCTATCTATCCTCAAGGCTGTGTCTTGGTGCCTGATGGCTGCTGGAGGTCCAGGCTGATCCAGGTCTACATTTCAGTTTATGGTTCATGACCACATATCTCCTACAATTTCACAGCTCATCACTACCTGTGACTGCAAAAAGCATTGCTAAGTGCATGTTGAGTTTAAAGAGACTTGCTCATTCAGGGAATAAGAGTTCTCCCACCATGTGACTTCTTCATCCTCAAACACCAATGCCTTCTGCACCTATTAGAAAAAGTGGAGAAACCATGGAAAAATGCACAAAGGAAGACATCATGGGCCAGATGTATGCATTGGCACACATGAGTCTCTTTCTTCTTGCATGGGAGACAAATGACTGTCTGGTGGCCACACAGGAGGCTGAAAAAGGCAGTTTAGCCTTGGCCCTTAAAAGGGAAAAATCATTTCAATGGAGAGCTAAGGTTCTCTGCCACAGTGATAAAGTAACTTGTTCAAATTCATATTGTTTTCTTTTTATGAAGTAACTAGAGGCCTAGTGCATGAAATTAGTGCACGGGTAGTGTCATTAGGCATGGCTGGCAATCAGGGCCAATCTGTGGGGCAACCAGTGGGGAATCGCTGCCTGCTCGCCAGCCCAGCCCCATCCTCCTCCCCCGCCTCATCCCCCATCAATACTGCCACCAGTCACCTCCCTCTGCGGGGCAACGAGCAAGGTGATCAGAGGGCCCTGCTGGCACCCACCTTGGATGATCTGAGGCCTGCAGGCTGGGGGCAGCTCCTGCATTGAGTGTCTGCCCCCTGGTGGTCAGTGTGTGTCATAGTGACTGGTTGTTCTGCCGATTTTTCCACCATTTGGTCAATTTGCATATTAGGCTTTTATTATATAGAATAAGTATTTCCCATATTCCAAACATTGTACAACAGCCTAAGTGTGATTTAACTGAGTAGCAGTTTGCCTTGGTATAGCTTCATATCAAATGAGGACAATCAGATATGGTGTGAAGGGTCTGGCATCCTGGAAGAAAATGTCTGCACAGAGGGCTTATGAAAGTTTTAGAAATAATTGTATATTTGGAAGCTGCCTGGAGATGACTGTAGGTTAAGTCCATGTTAAAAAAAAAAAAAAAAAGGATAATTGGTGGCTGAAGGAAGATGATAGCAGAAACCATAGAAGCAGGTCACTCATACAAGATTAGAACAAATACTGTGTAGCAGTAAAATACATATTTGGGTACATCTATAGAGATGGGATAATTGCTCAGATGAAGTTAAAAACTGACTGGAGATATAGAATAATCCCATTTCGAAAACTATGAATTTAGATGGCATTATAGAGTTATGCAAAATATTAATTATAAAAAATATTTTGTTTATATGGTCAAAAGGATTTCACAAATATGCTTTGGCTATTATGCTAATATGTTTTTTTATTTATTATTTTATTTTTTTATATATTTTATTGATTTTTTGCAGAGATGAAGGGAGAGGGACAGAGAGCTAGAAACATTGATGAGAGAGAGACATTAATCAGCTGTCTCTTGCACACCCCTCACTGGGGTTGTGCCCGCAACCATGGTACATGCCCTTGACCGGAATTGAACCTGGGACCTTCCAGTCCGCAGACCGACACTATATCCACTGAGCCAAACCGGCACCGGCAATATGTTTTTTTTAAAGCAAACACACAGTGCAGGGAAGTGGACAAGTTATTTCAAACCCTTTATTTGCTATGGTGGGACCTGAACATGGTTGAGGTGCTAGTCAATACTCCCTGAAATACTGCATTGGGAAATGTCAAGACAGTGTCTTGCACAGGGTCAGAACCATAGACATTGAATCTTACAGAACGTGATGCCATCTAAGGTCAAGCCTGAAAGGATGTCTCAGTGCAAGATTGGCTTCTACTGATGGCAGGATCCAGAGCACTAAAGCACTCTTGCTACTTTTCACTGGGCCACCAGAGGGCAGTGTGTGCCTACTTGCAACAGTGACATTGCTCTGGCTCTGAGAATGCTGTATAAGCTGGCCTTCTCAGAACATGTTTTCTGACCTCCGAGGATTTCTTTAAGGAATATTTACTTGCTACTCTTCATTGATTTCATTTTCGTAAGGAAATGAAAATCCACTGCTAGAACCAAATATGGGTTGAGCCACTGAAAGGAAAATGTCCCTTGTGAAAAAAGCAGACCCCTGTCAGTGTCCACCTCCATCTTTTTCTCCATCCCTCTGGTTATGTGTAAACCTCTACAAAAAATAAAATTGACCCTCCGTAAACTATTACAGGTAACTGTCCATCATGTGGCCCCTTCTTTCTGATATGAATCTTTGAATAGCAAGTGGTCCATTGCTAAGATTGTGGAAATGTCACTTAATCTCCGAGAGACACAATGAACGTGTTGGGCAGATTTCAGCAGAATTCTCTCCAAGTGGGAGGTCTGTTCAGCACAGCCAAGGTTGAGACCATACTGTCTACTATCCATCAATCACGCAGTCTGCTTTGCCCTGGGGAATGTGAATTAAGTCCTTGATAACCTAATACAACATCAGGGTCAGAAAAGTAAGAAATGCTTATAATAGTGGAAGAGAGATAAGGTTATGAGTTTTAATTTCTTGGCATTCTGCCTACAGTAGGTCATCAATCATTCTGTATAAAATGTTCGTCACTGGACTATTTCAGGCCCTAGCCAGCACCTGAGAGTGAAGACGTGGCACATACCTTACTTACAGTGAGTCAATTAGGGGTGCCCAGTCACAGGGTGCATATGTATATGAAATTTAGACACTCCGGAATTTTTCAGACATAGGTCATAAAGATGAGGCTCTTTACAAACACTGTCCTTCCCAGTGCACCTCAGGCCAGGTCAGACCTGGGCCAGGGCCTGATTCCCCAAATCACCATTCTGCTTTGCCTTCTCTTGCGTACTCGCCTCCGTGATCATCCTGATCATCCACTCTAGGTCCAAGGGTGCACCTCTGATCCCCTTGAAGAGTCCATGTGTCTGCCATTCTTTTGTCAACCTACTGTTACCATGCTCATGGTTCTGGCACTGTTGTGCTTGCTGTCATCCACAACACAAGGTGAGAAACAGGTCTTGCTCTCTGAAATTAAAGATACACACACAAACTCGTAAACACACACACACAACTCGGTTCAGATGTTCGCCAAGGAGGAAGGGACACCACAGGTTCAGGGCCTCACCATGCATTAACACATGAATAAGAGGCCCACCAGCAATCCCCATTTCCACTCTGCAAGCCCTGTCCCAGAATGTGATCCAAGCAGGACTACCGGGTTATGTACCACACAGCAATCTTGCTCAGGTGGGCCCTCTCTCGTGTCCCTCTTGCTGGCACATAGCTGCCCAGGAAAGGCTCACACAAGTAGCATGATCTGCACTGGCCTGACCTAGGGTACCCAGTGTTCCCTTTGGGAAACCTCCTGGAAAATGGCCAGTGATTTTGAGGATAATGGTTCAGCCAATGTTTGCAGCATTTAGGAAGGCTCTCATGGTGGGGTTTCCAAAAGCCAGAGCCCCAGGTATTCAGAAACAGTAAGAAAATAGCTTTTACTTTCTAGCAAATGGCTTTTAAATTTGGTTGTGATTGTAATAAAGTTTAAAACAATTTGGAAGGAGTTGACATTTTAATGATATTGACCTTTTTTATTTATAAGCGTGATGTAACTTTCCACTTACTAGGTCTTCTTTAATATCTTTTCATTACATTTCATACATTTCTATATATTTCAAGAACTATTCCTAGGTATGAAACAATTGTGTTCTCATTTTATTTATTTTATTTTATTTTTTTAATATATTTTATTGATTTTCACAGAGAGGAAGAGAGATAGAGAGTTAGAAACATCAATCAGCTGCCTTGTGCACACCCCCTACTGGGGATGTGCCTGAAACCAAGGTACGTGCCCCTGACCGGAATCAAACCTGGGACCCTTCAGTCCGAAGGCTGATGCTCTATCCACTGAGCTAACCCGGTTTCAGCATGTGTTCTCATTTTAAATGATATATTTTTAAATTGCATTTCCTGCATTGTAGATAATTATAAATGTAATTAACATTTATATATTAATATTACATGTAACAAGCACTCAGGACATTCTTATTAATTTTATTTATTTGCAGATTCTTGTGGAATTTTTACACAATCAATAATGTAGTCTTGATATAATGATAGTATTGTTTCTTTCCAATCCTTAATCTTTTATTTATTTTTCTTACCATGCCGGCTTGTACATACAATATAATATTGAATAGAAACATCACACATTATTTAAAAATATTCTCCAATTAACCAAATATAACACATAATGCATATCTATAAGTCTGTTTACTTTAAAGTCAATATCTATTTAGATCTAATTACATGTTTACTCCTTTGTTCACTAGTCCCCTCTCTGACTATGGATTTAATTCCTTTTTCTCTGAAATAATGTATATGAGTAATTCTTTCTATATGGGTGTGTCAGTGCTAACTCTCTTTACATAATGTCTGCTTTATTCTCTTTCATGAAGAAATTCTTTGGGTTATTATTCAGTTGAATTGAATGGATATTATTCAATTGTCTTTCTGCCTTTATTGCTGCTGGTAGCAATATAGCTATTAGTATAATAATTTTCCTCTGAAGATAATCTGTGCTTTTCCTCGTGTTTTTTAAATTTTCTCTTTGTCGTGGAAATTTTTTTTAGTTTCACTAAAATGTGGGTTTTGTTTCATTAGGACCTATGTGTTTTCAGTTTATAAACTCATATTTTCATTAACATTGAACATCTTTGTATATTTTTTCTTAAGTATTATCTCTTTCCCACTGTTTCTTTTCTGTCCTTGGGGAATTCCCTTTTGTTGTTCTCATTCTGTACTTCTCTTGATTACTCTGTATGTCTCCATTCGTCATTCTTAGCCATTTGCTTAGAATTGTCTTCTAATTCACTATATCCTTTTTTACTTACATAATTTCTGTAAGTTTTACTTGGTTATTTTTCATATTTATCTTGTATCTTTTAAGTATCCTATTTTTTTTTTGTTTTGTTTTGTTTTTGGTTTCTAGTTCTTCTTTTATCTCTTGAACTAGAGACCCGGTACACAGATTTGTGCATTGATGGAGTCCATTGGCCTGGCCTGCAGGGATTAGACCAAAACTGGCTCTCTGATATCCCCCAAAGGGGTCCCAGATTGTGAGAAGGTGCAGGTCAAGCCGAGGGACCCACTGGTGCACTATTGGGGCCGGAGAGGGGCGGCAGGAGGGCTCCAAGCATGTCTGGCCCATATTGCCCAGTCCCAATCAGCCAGACCCCAGCAGCAAGCTAACCTACCATTTGTAGCATCTGCCCCCTGGTGGTCAGTGTGTGTCATAGTGACTGGTTGAAAGACACTATGATCAGACACTTGGCATATTAGGCTTTTATTAAATAGGATACCTCAAACACTTATTTTTCTAGTCTTGTTCAGATTTTTCTATTAGCTCAAGTTCTTATAGAGTGATAATTCTCCTAATGAATGTGTATACTAATGTTCTCTCATAACAAATGTTACCTGTATAGTTGGTTATTTTTCCTATTATGAGTTCATTTTTCAGTTGAGGATTCTTTTCTGCTTCAGGAATCCTGAACATTATGTAGTTTTGAACTATTAGTGCAAAGCAATTTTACATTTGTTTCTACTGGTTACCTCAAGGTGTTCGTTGTTCCAGAATCACATCATAGTTATTTTTCAACCTAAGGAATCCTATGTAAAGCTAGTATCTATTTAGATTCCATAGCTGTATATGACATAGGCCCTTTGTTTTTCCAATGAGACTTTTCTTCCCACTCAACTTTAGGCCTACATAAACTTTCTTGTCACTCACCTAGCAGCCTTTCCAATGTTCCATGTACATGTAAAGGCATCTCAGTTAACAATCAAAGATCAAATTTTCTGTCCTAACATGGGCACTAACTAACTATTCCAACTGCAAACTAAGATTTTACTGTGGTATTAGATTACAAGGCAGTCATGCTGGCTATAAATTTTCTCTTCTTTTCTGATGAGTTAAGATTTCTCTTCCAATTAAAAAAAATCAGATAGATAGTATTTCCATCTATTTTTAATAAGAGAGATTCTATACCAGGTTGGTCTGCATTTTTGATAGAAGTAGGAGGTTAGAATCTTTTTGAACAAAGATAAATTTAAACTGCATAGCATATTCTTCTTGTGAAACTTTTTGTATTACTCCCATGGTGCCAAGAAAACTTACACAAGCAAGCAGATTCTCAATCACATGTTTATTAGTTAATGACTGACCAGACCCATAGATTCACCTCTAAACCCTGTTCTCAGTTACGAGAGGCTCAAATAACGTTTCTTTTTTTAAAAACCTTTTTGTTGTTGTTCATCCTCACCTGAGGATTCCCACTGATCGTTAGACAGAGTGGAAGAGAGAGGGGGAAAGACAAAGAGAAACATCAGTGTGAGAGAAACACATTGATTGGTTGCCTCCTGCACATGTCACAACCAGGGCCAGAGAACCTGCAAACCAAGGTTCATGCCCTTGACCTGAATTGAACCTGGGATTCTTAAGTCTGCAGGCTGATACTCTATCCACTGAGCCAAACTGACTAAGGCCAAATAAAATTTCTTAATAAATAAATTGATTATATTGTAGCAATAGATTGATCATACATTAAAATAGCTGTTCATCTTTTGAAAACATTTTAAACATAAGTCTTAGGTCAGTGAAGGTGAATTAAGTAAACCAATAAGAATGCTTCCAACATGTCATTATTTTCTAGGATAATAAATAAATGGTTTTGGTTGAATGATTTTTTAAGTGACAGACAAAATCTTTCCCTGCTTTCACTAATAACATCTCCATTTCATTAAAATGAAAGTAATGGGTGCTTTTTAAAATTCTAATTTTCACAACTGTTTTTTTTAAATGTAAAGATTCCTAAGAACACTGATCTAATTTTATTTAAAATCCTTTTTTAATATCATAAATATTTGTGTTTATGTGCCAGTTGCTACCCGAAGACAAGAATAAATGATATTGTCCTTGATCAAAGAATGTAATCATAGATACAAACGTGTAAATAAATGATTGCAATGCATTTTGATAGATGTTACACTAGAGTCCCATGATCAAGAGTCAAGGGAACATAGACAGGGAGAGTGGAAGGCTTCTCTAGAATGTTCTGTTTAAGCTACATTTTTTGAAGGTTGATCAATGAGGGACTAGAACTATTCAGTACCATTTTGCCTGGAGTATGTAGTGGGGAGTGGTGGAAAAGAGAGTCTGAAGACATGTCATGAACATCCTGAATTCCATGCTAAAAACTTCAAACTTTATCCTGGAAATGGTGGAAAGCTGTTGTAAAATTTTAGGCAGAGGAATGATGTGAGGGACTTCATTTTAGGTAGATGATACATTGGAAGTTCCAGATCTAAGAATAAGGAGACCAGTTAGGAGGCTACTTTAACATTCTAGGCAAGAACATTCCCAGTCAAGATAAAGAGTTATGACAATGAAAATGAAGGGGGAGTAAAGTGAGAAAGAGTTAAGAAGTAAAATTGTAAGAGCTTGGAGACTGATCAGTTAAGAATGTGAGGGGACAAGAGAAATCTCAAGTGACTCTGTAGCTTATAGCTTCAGTGATGTAGTGGGCACTGGTGCCAGTAATTGGGTTTAGAAGCAGATATGGGGAAATGAATGATCTTTAAGTGCTTCGGGGAATCCAGACATACCTTAGTGCTCAGAGGGGAAGGTAGGGCTAGAGAATGAGACATTCTTTGGTATACAGATCATAGTTAATACCGCAGAGAAGCTTAATATATCTGAGAGCATGCAGAGTAGGAGTGACTGGGGGAGCTAGGTTCTAGAAAGCAGCAATGTTGAGAGAAAATTGATGAGGAGATGAAAGAGAACTTGCAATGAATGAAGAGTGAGTTGAGAATCCTAAGCCAAAAAGAAAGAATTTCAGTAAGAAAGTGTGTGTGTGTGTGTGTGTGTGTGTGTGTGTGTGTGTGTGTTAAATATCTAATGCAGGTCCATTTAGGTATTTCTAAGATACATCTAGTCACTCTGTTCATAAAAAGCCCTGGTAGATAGCAGGATTCCATCTGGAAATAGACGTTTTAAAAATAAACAAAACTTTGAAATTCTTGGGTGCAGATCTAGAAAAGAATGAGAGTTTCATCACTTAGTTCATTTTCTTAACTGGCAGGATACCACTATTATTAATAATAGTTATTACTATTAACAATAGAGGAGTTAAAAAGCTATTTTTAAATAGAAAGACATACCTTTAACCTTAAAGCAACTAAGTAAAAATCTATGCTATTACACAAAGTGAAAACCAGGAGGCAAATTTTAATTAAAAATATTTATAGCAAGCGGAACACCAGCTGCTAGTTTCCTCGCCATTCATGAATGTGTTCTGCAGCTGGCCATAATTCTCTCATTTCACTCAGCTTATCCAATAATAACAGCTGTACATTAGGCAAGGTATGTTTTATTAGCACCCATGTGACATGTAGTAACTGGTAAAGAAAATTTTAAATGTAAATTGTTTTTAAGAGACCTACACTTTAATTTGATGGTTCGTTGTCTAAAGAATTTTTGTTTCTTTAAGTCAGGGAAGAATTTCTTTGGTTTTGAAGTGTCTTCTATAAGGGTCAAACATTTCTACAAATGTCCTAATCTATCCATTTACAACTATAAGAACATCTTAGACTACATTAAACAAAACTAGGGAAAATATCACAGGAAGGGAGATTGAGAGGAGTTACAAAGATGAATTTAATGCAGTATTTATGGTGTTTCATAAGATCAGCTATTAGCAAACTTGTTCATGAATGTAAAACAACACTGAGTCAGGGCCCAATTACAGCCTTTTCTTTGTTCATTTGCTTATTTGTTTTGTATTGTTTAATGAGTTGCCAGTGTTTTCTGTTCTATTTAGTTGAAAAGTCAGACAAAAAGTCAAAGAAATGAGCTAAAATTGCATAAATCAATGACACACACCATGACAAAGAATTTAGCAAATTTATGATCTGCTGAGAGGAAACTGATGATTCATTTAAGAGGGGCCCATGCTAGAGCCTGCTGCTCAGAGTTGGTCTGGTGAGGGCAACATTGTCCTTTTATATATACTTCTGTGCAGTGAAACAGATCAGATTAGCATGACTTAAAAAGGGAAGGAAAATTTTTTTCTTTAAGAAAAATATATAAAATAAGTTTTAAGACATATTAAATACCAACAGAGTCTAGCAAAGTTCATGGTCCTACTGTCAGGGCAACAGCAAGAAAAAGCTGAGTTAAAATTTTGTTTTCATAAATAGATCAAAGTCTCCCATAAATGGGACATGCTCATAATTTTCAGTGGTTCAGAATTCCTCTCGTATACTCCTTCCTAAATATATTTCTAGGTTTCACATTTTAGAAACGATAATTTATGGAATTCAACTAGATACCAGAGGTCAACTTAATCTCTTGTATACTCCAAATGTTTTATAGGTTTTTGTGTCTTTTTTTTTTACTTGAAGCATTTATTGATAATACCAAAAAAGACACCAAATACTGTTAAAAATTATTTTCTGGCTTACATGTTCCTTTTAGTTTCTTTCATATTTAAGTGAGGTGCGTCTTATGTATGAACACTCCCTTTTTAAACATGAAACAGACACAGATATTACATAGAGAATTAGAAGAGTTAGAAGCGAGGGACTGGAAACTAAACAACCAGAGTCTGAATCACGGGGCTTCCTGTGGCTGCTCTTTTACCCGCGTAGAGACACAGCTCAAGTTTTGAGGTGGTCAGTTTCAAAACTATGATTAAGTTTGTAGCCAAGGGTCTCTTTTCCAGCTTTTATTTGAAGGGAGAGGAAGGGATTTGCTCCATTTTTTATCTACAAGTCAAATGAAGGGGCTCTAGATGCGGTTCTTCTTGTTCTAATTTTCTTCTAAAATGAATTGCTGGACTAAATTTACTTGGCAGTCATAGGAATAGTAAGCCAAATTTACTTCTAAATGGCCAGAACTTTAATTTTAAACAGATGCAAATGGGCAGGAAATAAGAAGGAAGCCAGAGCAATTTATAAAGAAGAAGAGCAATATATATATTATATAATCTTAGTGCGTGTGTGTGTGTGTGTGTATGTATATATATATATATATATATATATATATATATATATATATATATATATATTAAGATTCAAGTGGTAAGATAAAATTAAGGGGAATGAGACAGAGGAAGAATTTGTTGTAACCATGGGATGCTTTTGTTATTTCATTTATATGCTTAGAATCACTGACTTGTTTGAAGCAATTCGACTTTATTTTTAGTGCAAAGGAAAAAAAAACACAAATATGGGTCTTTGTGATGCAAATTTAACAAGCAGAAATGATATTAGAATTCTTCATTTTATTAAATTTCACTGGACACCCCAATAAGACTACTTACTGCCCAGCTGGCATGGCTTTATGGTTGAGTGTCGACCTATGAACCAGGAGGTCATAGTTTGATACTGGGTCAGGGTACAAGCCTGGGTTGTGGGCTTGATTCCTCATGTGAAGCATGCAGGAGGCAGCTGGTCAATGATTCTCATCATCGATGTTTCTTTCTTTTTCCTTCTCCTTTCCTCTCTGAAACAAATAAAAATATTTTTTAAAAAGACTACTTATTGACTGCTATGTAATTCTCATGTTTATAAAAGAACATGTTCATGCTTTTCTGATCAGAGAAGGACAGAATAATTTAAGTCTGCAAAGTACCTGTGGTTATCCTTGCTCAAATTCCATAAGCAGCAGGGGGATTATCAATTAAAGATGCCCTCTCAATCTGCTATTTACATGCTGGGAATCAGTTGAATTTTGATTATTCCAAATTCTGTGTTTACTAAACTCTCTCCCACAAACTATTTTTCAACTGTGGATGAATTTTTATGAAGGTGACACATCTTGATTAATGAAGTTGTAAGCAAAGGTTAGTACACAAAGCAAACAAGGATGTGGTTGAATTATAAGGGTATGTATCTCCTGTTATCACATTAGTGTTGTATTGCATTAAATATCTTTTCTTCCTTGTCTCTTTCCATGTTTATTTTCTTTTAAAAATATATTTTTTATTGATTTTAGAGAAGAAGGGAAAGGGATAGACAGATAGAAACATCAATGATTAAAGAGAATTATTGATCGGCTGCCTCCTGCATACCCCTACTGGGGATCAAGCCCAGGAAACCTGGGCATGTGCCCTGACAAGGAATCGAACTGTGACCTCCTGGTTCATGGGTCAATGCTCACCCACTGAGCCACACCTGCTGGGCATGCATGTTTATTTTCTTTTAAACCAACTTGAATCTGCATGAATTTGTGTCTACATTAATCATATTTTATTTCTCTTTTAGTAACTGCATTGTTCTAGAAAACTCAAAACGTACTTTAAAAAAGGTACTCATGCCTGACCAGGGCGGTCAGTGGTTGAGCACTGTGACCTATGAGCCAGGAGGTCAGAGATGATTCCTGGTCATGCATATGCCCAGGTTGTGGACTCCATCACCAGTGGGGGGTGGGGGGGATGTGCAGGAGGCAGCCAATCAAGAACTCTCTCTCATCATTGATATTTCTATCTCCATCTCCCTCTCCCTTCCTCTCTGAAATCAATAAAAATATATTTCTTGCCAAAAACCGGTTTGGCTCAGTGGATAGAGTGTCGGCCTGTAGATTGAACGGTCCCAGGTTCGATTCTGGTCAGGGGCATGTACCTTGGTTTCGGGCACACCTCCATAGGGGGCGTGCAAGAGACAGCTGATCGATGTCTTTTTCTCATTGATGTTTCTTTCTATCCCTCTCCCTTCTTCTCTGTAAAAAAAAAAAATCAATAATAAAAAGAATACTTTATAAAAAGAATACTCAGAGTGATACTATTATAAAAAGAATACTCAGAGTGATACTATTATAATAACCTAGTTATGATTCACTGGAAAGGAGTAAAGGGAAGGCCAAGTAGATCCAGGCCCAGTAAAGTCTGGGTGACATAGGAAAGGTACTTGTTTGTCAGTTGCACCTGGGAACAGGTCATTGGCCAGAGTAAGCAGAGCTGCTGTGAGCATGGGAAGATTTAAGATACTTAAACTCCTCAAAAAAAGTAGTTCCGACTCTTGCCTCTTGAAGTGTTGCACTTGACTCCTGGCTTGGGAACTCTCACGCTTCCCTGCATTTGCCCACATAGTACTGGGCCATGTGGACTAATAGGCTGCAATTAGCCTAATGCTGTTCTGTGCCAGAGTGTTTCTCAGCATCTAGAAAGGTTCAGGAATCTGGAGAAGGGCTGCAAGTAAATTAAGAAAGACTAAACATGCAATATAAATTTGAAAGGCATTTTGGGGGAGCCAGATGGAGCTTAGCTTTAGTAACAAAGTTCTCTATCTCCGTATCCAGGGCTCTTTATTCACACATTTTCCTATATGCATAAGTAGAGAGGATGACATTTTAGGTTCAAAAAAGAGAAAAACAATGGCTGAATCAAAGTATATACAGGACCAGGCCTGGCTGGAATAGAGCATTTTGGCTGGATCACCAGTAAAGTTTAGGAAAAGCAGAGTGAGGAGGGATTTGGGAGGACTTTGGAAGCCAGGTCAAGGAGTCCAGGGAGAATCAGATTATTGAATTAGAGGACACATGTTTTTATTCAGACAATTAAGGAAGTGAATTATTCAAATAAGTTTGGTCTTCTAGATTTCTTTGTTTGGATATACAGTACTGAAGTTCTTTAATAACCAGTTGATCTGTACTCATTTCACCATTAAATAATACCAGAGTAAATTAGTATTTATTAGAAAATCTACTACTTGCCAGACTCCCTCATATAGTCCTCACAACCCAGGGTATGTTCACATACCCATATCATGCTAAATTTATAGGTGGTTAACTGATATTTGGCCCAAGATGACAGCATTTAAATGATGATCAGGGATTGAATCCAAATTTTCTCAATGTAAATCTGATTCTGTTTCCTTTTTTTCATTCCATTTCCAATCTGTGCCAGGCACTAGGTTTAATATTTATTTTAAAGACATATCATCATTGATGCACACTTACATATTAATATTTTAATTTCAAAACTTATTGCCACATAGTTGGAGAGAAATAATACTAACTTAAGAATGTTTTAGTAATTTTCCAAAATAAAAAATAAGCAAACATGTTGATACTTAAAAAAAAAATAACCAGAAAGAAAGCAAATGTTTGATAAATGAATACCCATTTTAAAGTTTTTAAAGTGTCACATTTTATACAAAATAAATTTCACTAAAAATGGAAATTTTGTAGCTTGGCATATTTTCTTTTACTTCATGAAAATATTACATTGAGATATGTTGTATTTTTGATTCATCATTAAGAGTTGACTCCTACAGAGCATAAAATGTTTATCAGAATAAGTTTTTATATGACCTCATTTAAATTTAACCCAACTTTTAAATGTGAGTAATTAATAAAGATAAAGTTATAAGTGGCAATTTATTCTTTCAACAAATATTTATGAAATGCTTATAAATAAAAGTAGATATGATAGTGGACTCTGGGGAAAAATAAGATTTTAGTAATTTGGAGATGGTTTCACAGAAAACAATAAAAAATGTCAAAACCTCAAATTCATATTGGCCTTAGACAAGTACCATAAGTAATTGAAATAGACTTGCTATAAGACAGTAGGAAGTGATTCAATTTAGGTTTTGTATAGATAAATCCTTATTTTGAAAATAACTAAATTCCAAAGGAACCCATTGAAATCAATGGTTAATTCTTTTTGTATAAACTGGCTTGTATATTTAGATAGTCATGACAATTGTGAGCTGGTAAGTGTTTAATAATTAGCTCTTTGGAAGGAAAGTTTTGAACGACAGTATTTGCTTAATTTTGTAGAGTAATGGACTACAAAAGCCAGTAGAGAGATGGATGTCTGTTTTCAAGCCACTTTTCAAGTCACTAGAGTATGTCATTGAACACAAGCAAGAAAGAGATGCATAGTAGCTCACCCTTTCATATTATTTTAATCATACTGATAAAATAGACACAAATAAACTTAAGAATGTAGATAATAGTGCTGTAAAATAATTAGCAGGTAGTGAGTTTTGAGTACTACCAGCTTTATTTTAAGTATGATTTATTTAATTACTAGAGGCCCGGGGCATGAAATTTGTGCACATGAGGGTTTCTTCAGCCCAGCTTGCACTCTCTCCAATCCAGGACCCTTTGGGGAATGTCCGACTGCCTCTTGCAATCTGGGACTGCTGGCTCCTAACTGCTCACCTGCCAGCCTGCCTGATTGCTCCTAATCACATCTGCCTGCCTGATTGCCCCAAACCAACTCTGCCTGTCTGCTTGATTGATTACCCCAGTACTCCTCTACTGGCCTGATCATCTGTAACTGCTCCCCTGCTGGCTTGATCGCCCCATAACCACCTCTGCCTCACCTGACACCCGGGACCCAGGATTCCCTCCTCTGGCAGGTCACAGGCACCCCGGGCCTGGGCTGGCTTCATCAGGGTCAGTTGCAGCTGCAGGGGACTGTGAGCAGGTGGCTTTGCTGGGCCATAGCGGCAGGCACTGGCACCTGGGACCACCTGGCAGATGGCTTGTCCCATTCCCAGGTCACAGGCACAGCCACTGGTGCCCAGGACTACAGGGCATGTGGCTTGACTCTCTCCCAGGCTGCAGCCTGGCTTGTCCCCATTCCTTTCTTGCAAGCTCATTTGTGCCTGGTTGGTCCCCAGTCCTCTCTCCCCAGTCTTGAGTGTCTGAGCTGTTACAGCATGGGGGTGTGATGACCATTTGCATATTAGCTTTTTATTATATAGGATATATTCCTTTCCATCTATAATTTAGTATTGGCAGATATCAAAATTCCTAATAATTTAACAATAGGCTCTTGTGAGCCAGTACAAGTTGACTTCAGTGCACTACTGCAAGATCAGGAAAAAGAAAACAGGCATAAAAATACACAAGGACATTTAGCTAGGCAAAGACAAAAACTCCTAGCTTATGTGAGTCATGTGCATAGGGCAGCAATTTTCAACTGGTGTGCTCCGAGAATTTTTAAAATATACAATACCTGACTAGTCAGGAGCACTGACCTAATTTCCCTTAGATTGTCAAATTTAGAAAAATGATAACTGCCAACATAACAATAGTTTGTGTGAATGAATCAAAATTATACCTTTTTATTCAGGTTGGCAAAAAATATATTTTTGGTGTACTGCAGAATTTTAGTGGTTAATGTGTGTCATGAGATTAAAAAAAAGGTTGAAAATCACGATGATCAATAGATATTCATTAATAGTTACTAAGAACTTACTAACTGCCAGGCAGCTCTCTTTAAAAAATATGTTTTTATTGATTTTTAGAAGGAGCAGAAAGGTGGGGGGGGGGAGAGAAAGAGAGACAGAGAGAGAGAATTGATCCATTGTCTCCTGCATACCCCCTACTGGGGATCAAGCTTGAAATCCAGGCATATGCCCTGACTGGGAATCAAACCAGTGACTTTCTGGTGCTTAGGACCATTCCCAACTGAGCCACACTGGCCAGGGCTGCCAAGCAGCTCTTTATGTCTAATATTTCTTTTTTTTCCCAACAAAATTAGTTTTTTTTAATTAATCTTTATTGTTCAGTTTATTATAGATGTTCCACTCCCCCCCACTATAGCTCCCCTCCACCTGATTCCCCACTCCCCACCCCATGCCCTTAATGCCCTTCCCTACCCCTCAGCCACTGTCCTCATCCATATGTGTAAGATTTTTGTCCAATCTCTTCCCGCACCCCTCATACTCCCTTTCCCCCGAGAACTGTCAGTCCATTCTCTTTCTATGCCTTTGGTTTTATTATATTCACCAGTTTATTCTGTTCATCAGATTTTTTATTCACTTGATTTTTAGATTCACTTGTTGATAGCTATGTGTTTGTTACCACTTTGTTGTTCATAATTTTTATCTTTACCTTTTTCTTCTTCTTCCTCTTCTTAAAGAATACCCTTCAGCATTTCATATAATACTGGTTTGGTGGTGATGGACTCCTTTAGCTTTTTCTTGTCTGTGAATCTCTTTATCTGACCTTCAATTCTGAATGATAACTTTGCTGAGTAGAGTAATCTTGGTTGTCGGTTCTTGCTATTTATCACTTTGAATATTTCCTGCCACTCCCTTTTGGCCTGCCTAGTTTCTGTTGAGAAATCAACTGAGACTCGTATGGGTACTCCCTTGTAGATAACTAACTGTTTTTCTCTTGCTGCTTTTAAGATTCTGTCTTTTGCTCTTGGCATTTTAATTATGATGTGTCTTGGTGTGGTCCTTTTTGGATTCCTTTTGTTTGGGGTTCTCTGCACTTCCTGGACTTGTAAATCCACTTCTTTCCCCAGGTGAGGGGAGTTTTCTGTGATTATTTCTTCAAACCGGTTTTCAGTATCTTGCTCTCTCTCTCTTTCTGTTACTCCCATAATTCTGATGTTGGTATGCTTGAAGTTGTCCCAGAGGATCCTTATACAATCTTCACATTTTGGACTCTTTCTTTCTTTTTGTTTTTCTGGTTGGGTGTTTTCCTCATATTTCAAATCTTTCGTTTGATTCTTAGAGTCCTCTAGTCTACTGTTGGCTTATTTATTCTTCACAACAATGTCATGAAACTGTATTACTATTATCACTTTGAAACAGATTCAGAAACAGGCCTAGAAAGGAAAAACAAAACAAGACACAAAAAAAAGCATTTCCCATAGGGAAGCAATGACTTGAGTTTGGTTTTACTCAAATGCCCCATGAATGACTGTACAACTTTCAAAGGGTTATGACCCTCAAAGCCACTCACAGCTCCAACTTGAAAGAGCCATGAATTTGCTTTCCCATCTGGAAGGTCTAAACTAGCATACATCATGTGGAGTAAGTAAATTACAAAGATTAAAATAAACATATCATTCTGTCTCTCTTCCATCTAAATTCTAAGAAAGAGTGAGCACATGCCTCGTGTTTTGGTACATTCTTTACTTTCCATGCACTTATTTTCATCTGGGCTTTCCAGTTTCCCAACAAATAAACATAATTTGGTACAGCTAAATGTTAGTGGTTACCCCACCCCCATTTCCTAGATTTCCAATGATTGTTCTGGGAAAAACGGGCTCAGTTCTTGCCTGCCTGTCAGAGTGATTAATTAGATTTAATTTCATGCTGTGTTCTCAGCCATCCTGTTCCCTCCCACAATGACTAATAACTCTTACACAAAGTCCAAACAAATGGCCACGGTATCTAGTTTTTATTTTTGGAAGTTTTCCCTAGCCAAAATGCTTAGAACCTCTTCACAGACAACAGTTAAGAAATTCCTGGCCAGGATTCCTATCCTTAACAGCCACACTTGATATGTCTAGATGGCCCGTTGACTGATATCCTGGGTGGCATCATGCCAGCTCACAAGTTGTCAGGCTATTTGAATCAAGAATCAGCACTGGGCAGTGATAAATATAGATGGGCAGACTGGGAGGGGCCATATCGTCCCCAGGAAGTGCCTTTGTGCCAGCACTAAAGCATTAACACCACATGTCTTTTTCTACACTTGACATCTGTGGACACTTAGAGTGTGTGACAAAAGGAGGAAGTGAATGAGAGTGGAAAGGAAGACAAGAGAGTTTGGGGGGAAGCTAGCATGCCAGAGCAAGATGAATTGCAGCCGGGGCCCAGGAGTTCATAGGACACCCCGCCTCATCAACATTTTTAGCATGTGGTGTGAACACTAACTCCAGTCGCCTTGTTTCAAGGCCAGAGCTTGAAGACAGAGGTCGGCAATTACCAAGTCAAATTCTGTTTGTACCCATTCCCTACCCTCAAAAAGTATCCGTTCACCACCATGCTATATGGTCACTGGGTGGAAATTTATGATATGAAACAGCCCAATGCGTTAAAACATGTCATGAACCCTGATCCCTGGCATCTAGAGAGGGTGAGAAAATGTGGCTGCTCAGGGAGTTCCAGACACTGACACAAGCTTGACATAGCTTTAATAAGTTCATCATTGCAATAAAGACGTCTAGTAATCTAAATATGTCTGTGAGCTTGGAAGGCTTCAGATTCAGGATTTATGGGACTGGAAACACTTCTCTGCGACTAATTGAAAGCCCAAGAAGATTACAACTGGCCTAGTATCATTTTACAGATAATCCTGAATTTCCTTATCTGCAAACTGTTGTTATTAGGCTCAAATGAGTTGATTTATATCAAGCACTTCTATTTATTTATTAAAAATATTTTAATTGATATTTTTTAGAGAGGATGGGAGAGGAGAAGAGAAACATCAATATGAGAAAGAAATATTGTTTGGTGACTCCCACACGCACCATTATCATCAGGAATTAAGCCTGCAACCTGTGTATGTGCCCTGACCAGGAATTGGACAGGCAACCCTTTGGTGCCTGGGACAATGCTCAACCAACAGAACCACACCAGCTAAGGCTACACAAAGCACTTTTAAATGCTTCAAGTCCATGTCAGTGATCATTGGGTCTTTTTGGGGACCAGATCACTCCTTTGTAAAAATTAGTTACTCCATCCTTGGTCATTTTTTAGAAATCATACATAAAACATACCTTGTAGCTCATGACAAGTATTGGTAATATGGTTGTTTTTAAATTGGTAACACCTGAAAGAAGTCATCTTTGGATATTTTATCTTCAAACTAACAGGAAACCATTGCACTTTATAAAATATCACCTCATTGAGTTACCTTGAGAACATATACACAAATTGAAAAAAAAAAGTCAGTCTCAAAAATCACTGCTCTGGTCCCAGGTGCTTCCAGAACCATGGGTGTCAGTGCAGATACAGTCAAGCTGAAGAACCACACTATATGCAACGAATCCCCAAAATGGCACAGAAATGACACTAAGGAACCCTGATCACAAAAATATAAATGCATCAAGGGTATGGACTCTAAATATTCCCGAGGAACACGTGCTTTGCCAAGAAGCACAAGAAGGGCCTCAACACCAAGGCCATGAGTACATATGTTGAGGCGACCAGGGCCCTCATAAAACCCGAAGAGGTCGAGCCCAAGGTCCCAAAGGAAGGCAGCTGCAAGCTCATTGACTTGCCTACACCTTTCACCCCAAGCTTGGGAAATGTGCTCCTTCCCACATTGCCTAGGATCTCAGGCTCTGCTGGAAAAGTCCAAGGCCAAGACTCAAACTAAAGCCAAGACTGTCGCTGCAGCTCTGGCTTCAGCATAGGCTCAGGCTCCCAAAGGTACTGAGGCCTCTGTGAAGGCAGCAGAATAGAGGCCTTTTGCTTACCAGTGTGAGAATGGATGGAATGGTGTGACCCCCAGACTGCTGCCTGAAAGGTGCTTGTGTCCTCTTATACTATCTGTATAATAAATCTGAAGCAAGAGCTGTCTTTATATATATCACTGCTTATTCATGACCCAAAATAGTTTCTGCTTTATTTACCTGACATTTACTCTGACTTTTGGCTCAAGCATGAAGTGAAGTTCATCCTCAAAGAAAGATATTTGTATTATGCTTCATAATAACAGTTTCACATAACCTTAGCATTCGAGCCAATCTTGCGGTTCTTTAGGCTAGGCAGGGTGCATTCTTATAGACCTAGTTTAGAAGAAACTGAGGGCCAGCAAGATAGAACTCTGATAAAAACTCTGATTTTTTATTTCCAAAGGAATTTATTTTCCTAGGGAAAAATTACCCCTATTCCTTGGGTTGTTCCCACAGAAGTCCTCAAATTAAAAATAACTTTCAAAATATACTTGCAAAAAATAATTTAAACAGTGAGAACCATTGGAATATAAGTAGCCATATGAAATTTCTATTATTTTCACAAGTGTAAGTCCTGATATAAGCATTTAAAAATCAGTCTGGGAATTTTTTTTTTATCTTAAAACCATCATATGCATTACCTATTTCTAAATCTCAGTTTTGGGAAGAAACTAAGGCTCAGAAGCTTAATAAACTCAAAATATTCATTGATGCTGGGGTGAATTGCCAAAGTTATACAATTCACTATTAAATTATGAAGAAATAAATAAACAAACCCAGCACTCAATAAATGCTTTATAGAAAACAAAAACAATATGATAGATAGTGCCAAAGGATCCAAGATGGTGGCAGAGTAGGTTAACTTTACACTTATCTCCTAAAACCAACTGAAATTACCACCAAAATATAGAACAATCAACCTGAACAACCAATGGATGACTAGCTGAACAAAAGTCTAATAAGGATTTGCAGAAGAAGCCACAATGCGGCTGCTAGGAAGGTAGAGATGTGAAAAGGACTGGCTCAGCACCCAAATGCAGCAGTTGAGAATCTGAAGGGATATCTCAGCTGTCAAGGTCCCTCTTGAGGACCTTGGAGTCTCAACCCCATGCCAGGCTCCAGAGTCCAGAGCACCAGAGACAACAAGAGGAGCCCATATAACATCTGGCTGTGAAAATGAGCCGAATTCTGTCTGTGAGAGGGAGACAAGAGTCTTCTAGAAAACCAGGTACTTTTTAAAAGGCATCCTCCTGGGCCCAGCAGAAGGAGGGCTATTTGGAGTGCACTTGAATCATGGGGTGGGGAGGTTGGGTTGTATGGCTCCAAGGACTGCACTAAAGAAACAGCTGCTAGGGTCCCTGTGGTGAGTTTCTCTCCCACAACACCCACGGATGCCATCTTTCTTGAGTTGTGCACTTTCCTCCTGGGGGACTAGCCTGAGGAAATACAATAGACCACCTTCCCCACTTGGTCACACCCAAGTTGTAGAGGCCCAAGCAGACTCAGAGGGATGTTAGAGACTAAGTTGTATGGCTCTGGGGCAAGGCTATTCTTCCTCCTTCCAATGAGCCTGATGGGAACTGCCCCCAACGTGGGAGATAGATACACTAGCCCCATCCTTCCAGGTCTTGTGGCCCTGCCCTACCAAGCTTGGGCTCCAAAGGATGTCCAGACAAAATCCAGAGCAGTCTGAGCTGTGTGGCTTTAGGAGGAGGAGGACATTTTTTCCTTACACACCTGACTTGCTCAGAGCCCTCCCTTCACATGTAACAATATTTTTTTCTGATATATCTCCTTGGGTAAAAGAAACAAAAGAAAAAATAAACAAAGGGAACTATATCACCCTAATTTTTGCACAGGAAAGGAAACCATCAACAAAATGAACAGACACCTCACTAAATGAGAGGAGATATTTTCCATGACATATCTGATAAAGGGTTAATATCCAAAATTTATAAAGAACTCATACAGCTCAACATCAAAAAAAGAAACAATCAATCCAATTAAAAATTGGGCAAAGGATCTGAATAGACACTTCTCCAAAGAGGAAAAGCAGATGGCCAATAGACATATGAAAAGATGCTTAATGTCACTAAACATAAGAAAAATGCACATTAAAACCACAATGAGATATCACCTCACACCTGTCAGAGCAAAATAACAAGTGCTGGTAAGGATATGGTGAAAGGGGAAGCCTCATGCACTGTTGGTGGGAATGCAGACTGCTGCAGCCACTGTGGAAAACAGTAAGGAGTTACCTCAAAAAATTAAAAATGGAACTGACTTATAACCCAGTGATCCCACTTCTGGAAATATATCTGAAGAAATCCCAAACACTAATTCTCAAGAACATACACACCCCCATGTTCACTGCAGTGTTATTTACAATAGCCAAGATTTGGAAGCAGCCCAAGTGTCCTCCAGTAGATGAGTGGGTATAAAAGCTGTGGTATATTACACACTGGAATATTGCTCAGCCAAAAATAGAAGAAAATGTTCCCTTTTGCCACAGCATGGATGGACCTGTAGAACATTATGCTAAGTGAAATAAGTCAGTAAAAGAAAGATAAATACCATATGATTTCACTTATATGTAGAATCTAAAGAATAATATAAACAAAACATAAATAGACTTATAAAGAACAAACAGACAGATGTCAGAGGTGAGGGTGTTTGGGAGACTGGGTGGGAAAGGTGAAGGGATTGAGAAGTACAGATTGGTAGTTACAAAATAGTCATGGGGAAGTAAAGTACAACACAGGAAATATAGTCAATAATATTATAATAATATGGTACCTGGTGGACACTGGAAATATTAGAATAAACACTTTGTAAAGTATATGATTGTCTAGCCACTATGGTGTATATTTAAAACTTATATGAAATAATATTAAATATAAACTGTAATTGAAAAAAAAAGATATTGAAGGGGAAAGTGGATGTTTACGTAAGCCTGAAAAGCTACAGTTGCAGCACCCACTAAACAGCTACAAGCAACAGAACACAGGTCCTCATTTGGTGTGAAAACTCAGATTCAAAGGAGCTCTACACTCCACAAGGAAAGGGCAGATTTTGCCTGGGATAAGGAGAAAGAGAACTACATAACCAAACACCTAAAGAAGAGAGACAGACAAAGAAACAGTCCACATATGAAAGAAAAGCAGGCATCACCAGAAAAGGAAGTAAATGAAATGGAGGCAAGCAACCTGCCACAGAAAGAATTCAGAGAAATGGCCATAAGGTGGCTGAAAAGAATGGAAGACAAATTTGACAATATGAGTAAGAACTAAGAGGAAATGAAGAACCAAGAAGAAATGAAAAATGACATCATTGCTGTAAAGAATTCAATAGAAAGCATCAAAAGTAGACTAGAAGAAGCAGAGAACCACATCAGTGAGCTAGAAGACAAGGTAAGAAAAAATACTCAAGTAGAGCAGCTTCTAGAAAAAAAAATTAAAAAGCAAGAGGGGAGCCTAAGGGAACTTTGGGATACACAAAACAAAACAACATTCACAGATAGGGGGATTCCAGAAGGAGAGGAAACTGAGCAAGAAATGGAAAACCTGTTTGAAGAAATAATGACAGAAAACTTCCCTGATAAAGGGAAGAAAAAACCCATACAAATCTAAGAAGTTCACAGAGTCCAAAGTAAAATGAACTCCAAAAGACTGACACCAAGGCACATTATAATTAAATTGACAAACACCAATGACAAAGTAAGAATCTTAAAAGCAGCCAGAAGGTTACCTACAAGGGAATCCCCATCAGACTAGCAACTGATTTCTCAACAGAAACTCATCAGGCCAGAAGGGAATGGAATGAAATATACAAAGTCATGCAAAGGAAGGGTCTGAATCCAAGAATACTGTACCCAGCAAGGCTTTCAATCAAAACTGAAGATGAAATCAGGAGCTTCACAGACAAAAAAGGACTAAGGGAATTTATTACCACCAAACCAGCAATGCAAGAAATGCTAAAGTGTCTGCTGTAAAAAAAAAAAAAAAAAAAAGAAATAGGAAGCGAAGAAGGAACTCAGGGGTAAAGAATAAAAATGGTGACAAGTACATATCAATAATAACTTTAAATGTAAATGGATTAAATACTCCAATCAAAAGACATAGGATAAAGGATTGAATAAGAAAACATGACCCATATATCTGCTGTCTACAAGAAACCCACTTCAAAAAAAAAAAAGACCCACATAGACTGAGGGTGAAGGGATGGAAGACAGTTTTTCAGGCAAATAGAAATGAAAATATAAAAACGCTGGGGTAGCAATATTTATATCTGACAAATTAGTTCTCAAAGTGAAGGACATAACAAGAGATAAGGAAGGCCACTTCATAATACTAAAGATAATAATACATAATACATAATCCAACAAGAAGAAATAACTCTCATAAACATATACGCACCCAATACAGGAGCACCTAAATACATAAAAAACTCCTGGAGGATATCAAGGGAGAGATTGACAACAATACAATTATAGTAGACTTTAATACCCCACTATCACCATTGAACAAATCCTCTAAACAAAAAATCAGCAAAGAAACATCAATCCTAAATGACTCACTAGACCAGATGGAATTAATTGACATCTTCAAAATATCTCACCCAAAGCCACAGAATATACATTCTTCTCAAGTGCACATGGGTCATTTTCAAAGATAGACCATATGTTGGGTCATAGGCAAAGTCTCTTCAAATTCAAGAAGATTTAAATCATATCAAGCATTTTCTCAGATCACAGTGGCATGAAATTGGAAGTCAACTACTATAAAAACAA
>PVJN01013022.1:0-49794 GCA_004026805.1 Lasiurus borealis | reverse complement strand
TGGGGATGCAGGCAGGTGGTGGGAGGGTGAACAGGGGAGGTTTCACAAAGGAGAAGATTCTTGAACTTGGTTTTAAAGGATATGTAAAAGTTTACCAATTACACTCAGGTGGAAGAAAATTTTAGGCAGAGGGAATAGCATCTGTAAAGTCAGTCTCAGATGTTTGAAACACCTGAAATTGTCTACAGCATTGCATTTAGTTCCTTGTCATTTGGAATCTATACTAATAAAAGAGTAATATGCAAATTGGTCAGGATGCCCTCACAGTAATGAATGAGCAACCAGGCTGGTAGGAGGGCTAGTGAAGGACAACCAAATGACTGAACAAGCAGGCTGCATGGGGCGACCAGGCTGGCAGGGGGAGGCAGTTGGCAGCAACCAGGCCAGCAGAGGGGGTAGTGGGGTTGACCAGGCTGGCAGGGGGGGCCATGAAGGACAACCAGGCTGGTGGGGGTGACCAGGCCACCGAGGGGGCAGTTGGAGCTGACTAGGCCGGCAGAGGGGGGGGGGCAGTTAGAGTCAGTCAGGTGAGCAGTTATGAGCCAGCAGTCCCAGATTGTGAGAGAGATTCCAGATTAGAGAGGGTGCAGACTGGGCTGAGGAGACTCCCCCTCCCCCCTTCCATGAATTTTGTGCACCAGACCTCTAGTATTAATATAAGGACAAGAACTGAGGTTTCAGAGGCAATGAAGGTGAAGTCATTAAGAACCTTATATTAAAGACTTTGGAATTTATCCTGAAGACCATGGCACGGCGAGTAACTGGGTCCTATTCACATTTTAGAAAGATCTCTCTGATTACAGTGGAAAGTGGATTGGAGGGGACAAATCCAAAGCAAGAGAAACCAGTGAGGAGACCCATGGGAAAGTATTTCTCCAGGTAAATTCACTTTTTGCAAGAATCATGGCTACACATTAGACTCACCCAGGGAGCTTTAAACATAACCGATGCCCATGTCTCATCCCCTGAGTCTGATTTAATTGGTCTGGGCTAGGGCCATGGCTTTGGGAGTTTTAAAGCTCCCCCAGATTATGTTACCATGTAGCCATAACAAAACCTTACGTGGACTGTAACCCAAACCTTGGCACATAGCAGGCACCCGACAGATATTTCCCCCAGAAAATTAGTATGAAAACATGTGGAGTGTCCCCTTCTTGTCTTCATACCACTTTAGTGGGTATAATTGGATGTATATTTGGCTTTTATCACAGAGGGTTGCAGATAGGAAATTACCACCAAAATATAAACTTAAACATTGAGAAGTTCAGGGCTGCCACTGAGACTAGCAGGCCACACCCTTGCAGAGAGCCAGAAATACTTGCAGTTGTCCAAAACAGCTGTTGCCACGTGGCTATGGTGGGAGGATGAGACCAAGGCCTTGAATCTGAGTTTTACACATTACATGCAAAAGCAAGAGCCATTTGCAGTCTAGAGGTGGCCTGTGCTGATGGCAAGAGGGGTGCAAGGTGGTGGTCACCTATAGTGAGGAGCAAAAAGAGGATGAGGGAGAGGAAGAGGGCAGGGGAGACAAGCCCTCCATCGGTAAAATAAGCATGGCACTTTGCTCTCACTCAGATTTAAGGCAGAGATTGGTGCCCTGAGCCACACTGCTGTTTTGCTTCTCCCCCAGTATGTCTGTCTAAAAGTTTCAAACACACAACAAAATTGTAATACCCTGATAGCTGGGAAGGTACTCTATTACCCCAACCTAAAACCCTGGGGAAGCTAAATTGGAGAACATACCTTAGCTCAGGAAGCCCAGGCAGGGACCTCCCACCTCATTTCCATTCCACCTGGAATGGGCAACAATTCTACCTACCCAACTGCTGCATAGTTGAGGATCATGGTCATCCTTCTAGAACAAAAGTCAGCAAATGACAGCCATAGGCTAAATCCAACACCTGTTTTTGTGAATATAATTTTATTGGAATGAAGCCATGCCCATTTGTTTGCATTTTTTCTGAAAGTGCTTTCACTCTACGACAGGGAAGTTGAGTAGGAGTAATTACAACAGAACCCAAACTGTGTACTGTCTGGCCCATTGTAGAAAAAAAATTGCCAACTTCTGCTCTAAAAATGACCCAGCCAAGTTGGCTTAACAATGGGAGACTAGAAGCAAGAAAGGGGGCATCATGCGTGGGCTGGGATTTTTATAGTCAGTGGTCCTGCCTCTCTGTCAGTGTGGCCTGCTGAATAGCTGAATTTCTGACCAAGCAGGATACAGATTCCTCCTTGCTAGGATGGACCTAGCAAGGAATAGATGGGCAAAGGCAAGGCTGGTGTATTGAGGTGAGTGGATGCTCCTTTGCCCCTGCATTGCTAACAAGGACCTGTGTAGACTGAAGATAATTGCAAATTCCTTCCCAGAAGTAGTGCAAGGGCCACCAGCAGGGGGTGGGAACACTAGTCCCAATGTTGCCAAACCTTCATGCTCCTGTAGCTTCACTAAAGTTGTCCCTGTCCCCTTAAATGTGTAGCTTCCTTTCCTTTGAGATGACTAACTATACCCTCCCTGTGTTTCTATAACACTTGGCTCATAACTCTGTTAAGTCATTCCATATGGTCATTTATGTGTCTTTCTCCTCTTAAACTGATGCCTCCCATCTCTTTCCTCCCTCAGTCTCTGGCTCTGAACCTCTTTGTCCATCTTTCTGCTCAACATCTTCGCTTGGAGGTCGAATAGTCATCTCAAATGTGGCCGCTGCTGCTACTGTTGTTCTTATTGCTTTGAACACGTTAAGAAGCACACAGTACTCAGCAAGTGCTAGGCACTGTTCTAAGCCCTTTATGTACCCAAAACACACTTGATTCTTGCCTCCCAATCCTGTTTCTCCCTAGTGTTTCTTCTCCATCTCAGTGACTGTCATGGCTCTCCACTCAATTCTCTAAGCCAACAGCCTGGGCCTCAGCCTTCATTCCTCTCTCCTTCACAGTCCATATCCACAGTGGATATGTTTGTGACCTGCCCATATCCCCTCCACACAGTGTTCCCAATGCCTGCCTCCTGGAAGCTCCAGTGACTTTTTTCCTGAGGACTTCCTCAGCACAAAAGAATGTGCACACCCTGCCTACGGAGCAAGGCAAAGTGTTAAGGAAGTTCCTAAGAGTCGTCCTCAACCAAGGATAGATGGAAATTGGTGGATAAACACACAACTCCCTTCTCCCTCTGGTAGGAGAAGGAAATGAGCTATAACACTAACCCTCAGGCACACAGTGGTAACCTGTTCATTGATGAACCCTTGTTGGCTTTCTTCCCTTGATTGTCTCACTTCTCTGACTCATACACCCAGGCTTCTTAGGATTGCCTCCCAAGTACAATCTCATATTCAGATCTTTGTTTCTTTCAAAAGAAGTGAGTCTGCTCCTGAACCAAAACCTACAAACTTCAACTGAAAATATTCAGTACTCACTGCATCCACTGCTGCCATCCTGGTACAAGGGCCCAAGGTACCATCATCTCTTACCTGCACTATTGCAACAACTTCTTATTTGATCTCCCTGAGCGTGTATTTTATATGTGAGCCAGAATGTACTTTGTAAAACACAAATTTTATCTGGTAACTCCCCTGCTCAAAACCCTCTGATGGTTTCCCATTACACTTAGAGTAACACCAAATGGTTAGCAGTGAGTGCAGTGCCCCCTCTAATCCTAACTCTCCCGCCTTTCCGGGTACTCCTGTCACTGCTTTCCCTGCCTCATCCTTGGTTGTGGTCCTTGGTTATCACCTTTGCATCTACTGTTCCCTCAGCCTGGAAAGTGCTTGCTACATTTCTTGGTCTGAGTGGCTTTTCACATCATAGCTTAGATATTACCTTCTCAGAGAAGCTTTCCCAGACGGTGTAATCTGAAGTAATCATCTTTCACTATCTCTTCTCCAAGCTTCATTTTCTTCATAACAGTTTCCACCGTCTAAAGTTATATGTTTTCTGGTTCATTTGCTATCTGTCCCAGTGGAGTGGACATTGAAGGGCCACTTAATTTATTTTTCTGTGTCCCAAGTACTTAGAACAGTGCCAACCACATATTAGGGACACAATAAATATCTATCAAATGAATGAATGAGTGAATCCCCTACTGGGCCAGATTTGGGCCATGGCACACAGAAGACCTCAGTAGCATTTGAGCCAATGAAGGAGGAAATAAGGCCATGGAGGGGCCCAGTCTATGTTATTCGCAGGCCCCACCCACCACCACACACCCTTTATGCTGAGTGACCCATCACAGTGGGTGTTGTTTCCCCACTGGTTCATCTTCACCTGCATAGAGCTTCTATCTCTGGCCATCCTAACCACTCCCTCCTTTCTTTGTAGGCCTTACCAGAGGGGCAGACAGCTTCATGGGACACAGCCAAGGAGGATGAAAATCGCAACAAGAATCGCTATGGAAACATCATATCCTGTAAGTGCCTTCTGGGAGGCCCCAGGCTTTAGGGACACCGAGGAACCCAAGCCATTACTATTATTTACTTAGAATTTGTTGTCACTTAATCCTTGATATTTCCAGCTTTGGGTCAACATGCCAAGCTGGGAGCTATATTTCAGCCTGAGTGACAGAGAATGGCTGACCTCAGACCCAGGAGGCAGATGGGAAGCTGGGTCCAAGCAGAGTAGATCCAGGAAGCCTTCGGAAGCTGCGTCTGGTCTGGCATTGCCCATTGCTCAAGAATTGCTCAGGTTGGGGAGGAAGCTCAGGCATGGGAACCCTTCCTGTTCCCAGCAGTTCTTCTAATGCAGAGGACCACCTTAGAAATCACTCAGGGTACGAGCAAGGTCCAGCCCGTGAGGGAGGGGCTCAGAACCCCCAGGCGAGAGAATAGTGCTCTCTAAGAAGGCAAAGTCTCAAGCAAAGTTTGTTGCCCGGAAGGAGCCAGAAGCTCTGAGCTTAGGGCATCATGACTTCTGCCAGATCCCACTGTCAGTGGGGCAGAGGCTCTAAGGTGAGTGCCTGCTGCTCAGGGCTGTATTGGCACAGGCATTTGTTGGCACTGAGCCTGCAGGGGCAAGCATGTTTGGCATGCAGCTCGGGGAGGCATGGAAAGACATTGCTTTGCTTGGCAGTGAGCTCTAGGCAGCCCTGAGGTGGTGCCTCTGCAGTCAGTCAACCTGGTCCAGCTCTGGGACCCAGAGCAAGTTTCCTGGCCTCTGCAAGCTTCATTTCCTCACCTTTAAAATGACGAAATAACAGAGACAGGGTTGTTGAGAACCTTTGGCCTCAGTGCCTAACATCATCCTACTCACAGCCTGGAGTTAACTTTCTCAGAGTCACTGATAAGCAGTGCGATGGATAAGCAGTGTGGTGGATGTATCATCCCACCACATTTTCACTAGAATTCACTGAATACACATGTGGATCATGGAATAAGCCAGTTGGGGAGGGAGGCATGGTCACATGTCCATTTTGGAAAGATCTGTTGAATAGATGACTGGGAGGGTAGATTAGATTGGGAGAGGCAGGAAACAGAGGGACGAGTCAAGAGGCTACTGCACTGGTCCCGGCAAGGGATGGTGAGGCCTGAACAAAGTTAGTAACAATACTTGTGTGTGACGGTACATGGTAGGGTTCCTAGAGAAGAGGGAAAGAGACAGACTGCCATATAACTAAAAATCAGGTCACACCCAAGTATGGTCACTGTTAAATATTGGTGTGTGCAGCCTTCCACACAACAGGTACAGAGAGGACAAAGTTACCTCGTGCAAAATGCTGAGTTCATATTCTCATTGGAACAGAGGTCTACAGCAGCTTTTGTCTGCCATGGTGTAACCAACCTGGACCTTTGACATGTCACCAAGGGTACATAGCATTCCTTGGTCCCAGATCTCAGAGTAACCCTGCTTCATCCAAAAAGAAAAAGAAAAAAAGATCATGAGTAACAGATTATTTCCAGCACAGCTCAGTGTTTTGTTAACTGTCTAGACATTGCCTAATAAAAAGCTTGGAGGGAGAAAGCGTCAGATACAGGCAGCTTGTTGAGGAAGAAGGAGGCAGAAGTTTCAGCTTGGCTGTTTCCTGTGCTGATTTAGGAATGGGCTATGGATGGCAGAACTAATCAAAAACATTTGTAATTTGTCTGTTGGATGATAGTCATGCAGACAGTAAGGTTTTTTGCAAGCAAAGCATTGGAAAGAGTTATTCAAACAGCCAGGAAATGTGTGTTGAGACATATGATGTGTGGGCATCCTGTGAGCCAGGCCCTGTGGGACCCTGGGCCTCTGCTCCCAGGGGGCTCCCATTTGGGGCACATGTGGCTGCTCACTCCAACCATCCTCTGCTCAAGGAGCGAGCCCTAAAATACCTGGTCACATGTCTGTTCCCCCTATTAGATTGTGAGTCCATATATGGTCACTAAATTATAGGCTGTGAGACATTATGTGATCACTCTAAGCTTTAATCTTCTGTCTGTAAAATGGGTACAACGATGTTTTCCTCCCAGAGGTGGTGTGCAAACAAGAAAAAATAGGTGACTGTGCACAGACAAGAGACAGGGATACCCAGGCTGGGTCAGGTATCAGGGCCAAGGATGAGGGGCCATGCAAAGCTATGTATCTCTCCAGACCCCACTGCTCACCCTCTGCTCACAGCACCTTTGCCCACGCCCTCACTGGCTCTCACCTGGTCTCTGCCTGGCCTCCTTCCTGGTTGCTCCATATTCATCTTTGTCTCTAACTTTCTACCTGTCTGATCTCTGACAGAAGCCAGAGGACCTGAATTGGATCATGTCATCTTCCTACTGAAAACTTGGCCCTTTGCTCATGAGCATACCTGGTCCAGTCGCTTAGCCACCTCTCAGGTCTTATTGCCCACTGTATCCTCTTCATAATGGTCTCCTCTCCAGGCTACACTGACATTCCTTCAGCCCCTGGAGCTTTCCTGGATCATCTATACCACAGGGCCTTTGCACATTTGATCTCTCTATCAAAGTGTCTTTTCCTCCTTTCTTTGTTCTATCATTCTACTTTTTCTTTAGATCTTAGCTCAGTCACCACTTCCTCAGGGAATCCCTCAGACCATTTGAATATGCACACAACCCGGTTATTCACTCCTGGAGCACTTTTCCTTAACTCTCTTCGTCTTTGTGATGTTGGTGGCATTTGGATGACTCTCCATTGACTGCCTGACTCCCTCACAAAAGTAGATGCTCTGTGACAGCAGGACCATGATTGTTTTGCCCTTCTGTGTCCCCAAAACTGTCATATACTTGGTGCTCAATAAATAAGAATGAATGTTGGAAAACACAGATACTCTGCACGACCCCACAGGCCTTGAACCGTGGATCTCTCCCTCTGGCTTCCCAAATAAAACAGAGAACACCCCAAAGGATGGATGGAGGAAGGCAGGATCAAGATGATTCTTGGAGTGACATCCAAGTAATGTCTCTTAGTGAGGAAGAAGGCAGTGAACCTAAATGAACAGAACAGAGGCTGGATCCCAGGCAGCAGTGAGAACAATGAAATGGTTAGACTTCTGCCACTGGGGTGCAAGGTGCTGAGTCCCACCCACACCCCACGGCCTCACCACCTCACTGTGTAGCAACACCAGCTAGCAGTACCAGCATCCAGGGCCAGGATGAGGGTAAGGCGGGCTAGACACCCAGTCTGCAACATTCATAGAGGTGCCTCCTTCTCAGCTGTTGACCTTGCACCTGCACAACCCTGAGAGCAAGCGCCTCTCTTAAGTGTCCAGGTGCCTCCCTTGTTTGCCCTCATCCTGCCCTGTCTGCATCTCTTTGCCTGAGGACTTTCTCCAAAGCTGGGCAGGATGCTTGGTCCACAAACAAGGCAGGTTCCCCCTGGACCATGAAATAGCCCCGCTCCTCGCCCTGGGTGTGTATTTCACACCTTTTCCTGAATCCCCAGGAAGACGGCTGCAGTTGCTCATGGTAGGAATGGCCTTGAACCGCAGTCTCTCTGGGTGGCCTCTTCTTGGCCATCTCCTTGCTCCCTTTCCCTTGGTGACCCCTCTCCTCCTATGTCAACTCCTCGCACTGCAATCCTCATCTTTACACCTACTTCTGGGGAAACCCAATGGAGGCAGAGGGAATTCTTATACCTCATTACCCCACCTGGGTGTGCTTAACTACACCTGAGTCTCCTTTTGAGTTTAAGGGTCCCTGATTCGGCAACAAATCAGGGCCGAAGCAGGGACAGTGCCAAGGTAACCAGTGGATTCTAAAGCCGCGCAGGACATTCAGGGAACCTGGGAAGAAAAGAGAAGTCCTGGAGTTGCAATGAGAACGATAAAGAGAAACGGCCTGGGGAACAGAAAGTCTTCCAGCCCTCCGGAAGGCCAAGTCTGCCAGGGCTTGATAATTAAAAATATTCCTGGCACAAGAGGAAAACCAGGTGTAATCAGCATCTTAAGGGACCCAGAGGGGCTGGAGTGGAGCACAAGCCCAGGCCAGGAAGAAGGAGAAGATTAGCGGGAAAGAGAAGGAGGCAGGGCACTGCCTGCAAATGAGACAATGAAAGAGAAACCTGGGCCAAATAAGCCCTTTCTCCCACATGATTCTGTTTAGAATTTAGCAATAGAGACCGTGGGCTTTCCAGGGACTGGGAGTGAAAAGGAAGTGAAAGGGGAGGAAATGAATGGGGAAAACAGAACAGAGGGCTCTTTTCTTTCAAGTAGCTCTGGGCGGGGACTGTGAACAAGAGGAAATTTCAAGAACACCAGAGCATTCCCCATGGGGCAGTTCTAGAAGAGGAAATTATACCTAGGAAAGGAAGTGATCTCGGAGTTGGGGGGGGCGGGGGATGTTGCAGATTTTACAAAATGAGGCGTCCCTCCCAGAATCAAGCAGGGTCCCACCAGGAAGCAGATGGGACCCTCAAATAAGGGGACTTGGGGAGATTTAATGATGTGAGTTTTTATAAAGGTTCGAGCTAGGTGCAGGGAGACACCGGAATAGTGAAACACCCTGGGACTAATGCTATGCCTAGGCCAGAGGACTCTGTAAGGAGAGGTGACCAGGATCCAGAGAAACACGATAACTCCTGTCCATGGGGACCCGCCAAGGGAGCAGAAGGAGAAGTGCGTTGATGGCCCACCTTTCTCTTTGTCCCGCCTGCTGCCTGTGCTTTCCCTTCACTGAACCCCACCAGGAGCCAGAGGACAAGGAATCAGCAGAGCAGCAGCACCAGCGTCACCTGGGAGCTTGTTGGAAATGCTCGTTCCTGGGTCTCACCCAAACCTCCTGAGTCAAATCCTGGGGGAAGGCCCAGCCAGCTGTTTCTCAAAGCTCTCCAGGTGACAAGGATGGCCCTTCATGTTTGAGAACCTCTGACCTTGTCCACAAAGGTCAATCTCCCAGACTAGAGAACCAGGTGCCAGTACGTTTTCTAGGCTTATTTTCTCCTAATTCAACACAAGCCCCTGAGCTCAGCTGGACTCGAGTATTGGACATGGCTCAGGCAGTCCCGAAGCTGGTCTCAGTTCCGCCCTTCACCTCATTCATGACCTTCCACAAGGGCACTTCCTCTCTCTGACACTCAGTGTCTCATCTCTCTATGCAAAGGTGAATGAGCATTGACTCTGGTGCGCAGACTGTAGTCCTCAACGAGACTTGGTCTCAGACCTTGGAGTCCACAGGCAAGGAGCGATGGTCCAGAGGTCAGCAGGGTCACACAGGGCCTCAGTGGGGCAGCCACGAACAGGGATCTGGCCTCGGGCTGTGGGACACCTCGTGCTGCCTGCCCAGGGTTCCTCTGCCTCGAGGCGCATCATGCTTTGGGGGAGGGGAAAGACATGCTGAGGCTCAGCCTCAGAACAGAGGGCAGCCTGGGGCCAGCTCTTCAGAGAGGCTGTCCTCACTCCCAGGGAAGAGCTCTGGGTCCAAACAGACCCAGGAGCCTTTCCTCCCAGCAGATTCCTCTGCTGCTTTCTGGAGAACTGAGCTGGGCTGACAAGATGGAGGCTTCGTTCAGTGCTCCCAACCTTTTTGTTGGTTTGTTGTTGTTTTGTGGTCTCTGAGGGTGGCACTGGCCTGGGCCCAACAGACCCTGATGCTGAGCAGCCTGGTCATCAGAGGCTAGCCTCTCCGCCTGCTTGCAGGCCAGCCAGGACTGCCAGGATATTGTGTCCCCAGGATCAGTCCCCAACTAATGACTTAAGGGGGTGGGTGTATAATTTCCCAAGCTCCCTCTCTGAGTCTGATACCCGGAGGGCTGGGTTCTGCACTCTCTCCCAGAGTTCCTGAAAGGACCAAGCCCAGGTGTCTACAGTGGTCACTTGCTCGATAACTCCCCCTTATTGGATTCCTTCCTTTCTCCTTCTCACTTCCCATCTCCCAAATCAACTCCATGCACTCAAATCTTTGCCTCCGATTCTGTTTCTGGAGGAATTCAGATACGAAGCCTCTTTCTTGAAAGTTTCCCTCATCGGGTATGGGCTTAGCCTGCTTAGGTGGAAACAAGAAGCTCTTCAGACAGGCCTGTCCCTCTAACAGTCCAGCTGCTGCCCCAGAGGAGGCTGCCAGCCTCAGCCACCACGGAATTTCTGGGACAGGGAGGTGCACAAAGGTTCCTGTTTCGCTCTCCTCCCCACGCCACCTCTCTGTTGATCACAGTAATTCAATCCAGACCAAATGTGCAGACCTTTTGCTTCAGTGAGGTCCCCCGGCAGCCTTGGCGAAATCCCCTGTCTCCTCCCCATCCACTTGTGCAAGAGGATGCATTAACATCTCCAGTTCTTCTAGAAAATGATTTTTCAGCTCCACCATTCATCGTAATGAGCCGAATCTCTCTTCTCTGACAAATTGCACCTTTTCTTTACCCTCCTCAGTGCCCAGGAGACAGGAAGAAAGAGCATCAGATATCCCAAGGACAGTCTCTCCCAGCTCCACTCTTGAAAGTGACCCTCTCTTTGAGTGGATGTGACTTGAGAAGAGTGACTCATTGAGTGACCTTTGCTGCTGGGGGGAGAAGGGAGGAGTTGTGATTTGCTTTGAGAGGTAGAATGGTGCAAAGGAGAAAACTGAGCCCAGTCCTCCGGTGTGCCTGGGAACACAATGGCTGGGACAGAGTTGGGGTGAGAACTGGCCTGGAAGAGGTGTGGAGGAATGGGTCTTGGGATACCAGGAGGGGTAGGGAACCCGCACTCTACAAGAAAGCTTCCACCCTGGTACCGTCTACTAAGTTGTTAAACTTCTGGGAGCCTGGGGTTCTCATTCATACAACAGGATGATATAGATCTCCCAGGGTTACAAGGAGAAGCTCACGGCATAGCATCCATAGGCTTCTAGAGTGGTCCTGGGACAGCTTACTCCACACAGGTGAAGAAATTCCTGGACCTCACACCTCGCACAGGTAGGTTCTGGTCTCAGGCCCAGTTCCAGTAGGAACTGTTGGTCTTTCCCAGGACAAATTGAAGTGCCAGGGCACTCTGTGCTAAGTAACTGGGCATTGGTCTGAGCACTCAACCCTGAGTGGGACCAGAAGCTCCTGCAGGACTCGTTAACACACAGACGCTGGGCCACGCCTCCGCGTGTCTCATTCAGCGGGTCTGGGCTGTGGCTCAGGAATTTGCATTTCTTTTTTTTTTAAATATACTTTATTGATTTCTTACAGAGAGAAAGGGAGAGGGACAGAGAGTTAGAAACGTCGATGAGAGAGAGACATTGATCAGCCGCCTCCTGCACACCCCCTACTGGAGATATGCCCACAACCAGGATACATGCCCTTGACCATATTCGAACCCGGGACCTTTCAGTCCGCAGGCCAACGCTCTATCCATTGAGCCAAACCAGTTTCGGCAGAATTTGCATTTCTAACATGTTTTCAGATGTTGATGCTACTGGTCGTGGGACTATATTGTGAAAACCACTGTTCAAGAATAATAGTAAAACTGAATGTATACATTGATGCTGATGTCTTACGCCACCCCAGGTGTTTCTATACGTCCCCTCTTATACCGCTGCTAAGATAGATGTGATTTTGATGTTATAATTGGGTAAACTGAGGCTCGGGGAAGGTGCATAACTTGCCCTGAGTAATACAATTAGTATGTGACAGACCTGGAGGTTGCCTCCAGAGCCCACCCAACCCCTTACCTCTTTCCTACTAGACACAAGATTGGGCTGCCAATTTTAGGACAGGACAGTCTGGGTCTGCAAGTGATGTTCGGGATTTGCTATGGGGAGAGGACGAATTTGAGCACAGAATCCAGGCACACTCTTGTATCCAGGAGAGAGCCTGGGGTCCCTAAAATCAACAGAATGGCTGTAAGCAAGGAGCTGGTCCCTTTCTCATTCTCAGCCTTTCAGACACAAATAAGAATTCATTTCTCGGATGGATAATTGTTGAGCACCTGCTCTGTAGCCCACACTGTAGTAAGTAGGGTGCCCTTCCTTAAGTAGGGCCTGAGGAGGGCCCCCCAGAAATAGAACTGCTCGAGAGCAGGGAAGGAAAGCACAGGGAGCTCTCAGTGTGTGGGGAGGAGAGATCACAGAAGACTTCCTGCGGAAGGGACACTGAGCTGAGAGCTGAGGAATGAGATGTCACCAGCCTTACGGGGTTGGGGTGTTCCTTTACCTGTCCAAAGGCCCTGAGGTCCGCAGACATCATGCATTTGAGCAGCTGAAGGAAGGCTAGAGTAGTGTGTGGGGGGCAGCGCATGAGGCTTCACTGGGAAGTGGATCCCACACCTTCCAATCAGACAAGACATGTGCGTGTAGTAAGGCTTTCTTGTCTGTCCATGGTGTCCTGGAGCCGGTTCACACCAGCTTGCAAGAACAGATGGTTGCATTTTCAGGAATTTTGTGAGCTAGGGGAAGCCACGGTGTAGCTGGAGATCAGTCTTGGTGGGAGTATTTATAGCACAGAAATCAGTAGACATTGCAGCTCGGGCCTTTTTCTCCTCAGGGAGCTGTTTGTTAAGCATTTGCCAACAGACCACTGGTGTCTGTCCTGAAGTTGCCAGGTATAGATTGATTCCAGAGGGATGAGGTTTCTGTGCCTCTGGATTTATGTTTGAGGGTGGGGGGGCGGAGAGCTTTGGATGTCTAAGTCTTTGCAGTTGTGTCCCCCCTCCACCAGCTGCCAGCGGTTGTCTTCTCTCCACCAGCCAGTTCCTGCCCATCCCCCTCCTCAACTGGGAGCCAGGTGGAGCCAGGCTCCACGCTTCCCCTCACCGTGGAGGAGCTTGCTTCTCCTCTGTATGACTCTTCTCAGTCCTTGTCTGGAATATCAAACAAGGAGTACCAATTTAGCTGCTTTTCAAGCTTGCAAAGTGTAGATAGAGCATAATGAATGTTCTGGGTTGCTTGTAAATTACCCTGTGTAAACTCCTTCCCACCGCCCGCTGCCCCATCTCTCTCCATGCACGGGTGGATAAACACAATTTTTTATCCTTCTAATTATATAAAGTTGGACGAGGAAGGGGACACAGAATAATATTAGCATCTCTCAGAAGGAATAAATAAACCATGAGGACACTGCTCCTCCTTGCAATGCCTTTCTGGGGACCTGCGGCCGGGTTCTGCCCTTTGATGAGTACACACAGCTCTTTACCTCTGCACTAAAGTGAATAGGTATGTGGGACCCAGGGCAGATGGGAGCACCAGGGTGCTAAGTCTCTGCCATCAGCGCACAACCTGCCTCACATCCAGCCAACAACCACCATTTATTAAGCACATGCTGTATACTCAGCACTGTCCTAACACTTCTTAGAGCACTTGTAGATTTACCAAAAAATTGAGTAGAATGCACAGGGAGTCCCCATACACATTCTTCCTGCCTCCCATATCCAGTTTCCCTGTTATAACATTTTTTAAAATATATTTTATTGATTTTTTACAGAGAGGAAGGGAGAGAGAGAAAAAGTCAGAAACATTGATGAGAGAGAGACATCAATCAGCCGCCTCCTGCACGCCCCACAGTGGAGATGTGCCTGCAAGCAAGGTACATGCCCACAACCGGAATCAAACCTGGGACCTTTCAGTCCGCAAGCGTCACATTTGTTCCATAGATGAACCAATATCAATCCATTGTTACTAACGAAAGTCCATACATGGTTTGTAGAGTTCACTCTGCGTTGTACAGTTCTTTGGTAAGTACTGGTGTATGATGACATGTATCCACCATTACAGTATCAGGCAGAATGGTTTCACTGCCCTAAAAATGCCTGTCCACCACCTATTCCTCCCTCCTTCCAAGTCCCTGGCAACCGCTGATCTTTTTACTGTCTCCACAACTGTGCCTTTCCCAGAATCCCATGGAGTTAGAATTACACACTGTGAAGCCTTTTCAGACTAGCGTCTTTCACTTGGCCATATGCACCTAAGGTTCCTCCGTGTCTTTTCGTGGCTTGATGCCTCCTTTCTATACATGACTGAATGTTCTTTAGTTTATCCATTGGAGGACATCTTGGTTTTGGCAATTGTGAATCAAGCTGCTATAAACATTCGTGTGCAGGTTTTATGTGGACATAAGCTCTCAACTCCTTTGTGTAAATACCAGAGAGAGCCATTGCTGGGTCGGGTAAGAGCGGGTTTAGTTTGGGAGGAAACTGTCTTCCTAAGTAAGCATTTTGCATTCCCACCAGCAATTAATGGGAGTCCCTGTTGTTCCACATCCTCTCCAGCATTTGGTGCTGTCAGTGTTCTGGATTGGGCCATTCTAGTCAGTATGTAAAGTGTTTAATTTGCAATCCCCTAGTGCAGTGGTTCTCAACCTTCCTAATGCCACGTCCCTTTAATGCAGTTCCTCATGTCGTTGGGAACATAATTTTATGGTTGGGGGTCAGCACAACATGAGGAACTGCATTAAAGGGACGTGGCATTAGGAAGGTTGAGCACCACTGCCCTAGTGAAATATGATATTGAACATCTTCTTGCCTGCATATTTTTGGGGTGAGGTGTCTATTCAGATCTTTCGCCCATTTTTAACTGAGTTATTTGTTTCCTTATTGTTGCGTTTTAAAAGTACTTCTGTATATTGTGAATACAAGTCCTAGATCAGATATGTCTTTTATAAATGTTTTCTCTCAGTCTGTGGCTTGTCTCTTCATTCTCTTCATGTCCTTTCACTTCCCATGCCTGCATTTCCTCCTTCGGTCCTCCCAGCATTCTGTGAACTATATAGTATTGGCCCCACTTTGCTAAGGATCCCAAGACTCAGAGAAGTCAATTGACATACTAAATGATGGAGCTAAGATTTGAACCCAGATCTGACCTCATCCTCATACCTCACAGTCCCACTTGCCACAGGTTAGATCATGTAAGAATGAAGCCTGTCATTTCACACTAGAATAGCCTTTCACAGTCTCAGAATACAGAGTCTATACGTGGATGCCCGGCCAACCCCAGGGAATGGTTACCTGCATCAAAGGATGGCATGGCGAGCCCGCTGTAATCTACCTGGCCACCTCCTCTGTCCCCTCTCCCACTGCTAATCCCTTCACACTCTGTGTTTATTAGACAGGAACTGCTCAGCTCACAGTGTGCTTGCTTTTTCAGGAGCTGTGCTTTCCCCCTTGCAGGTCCCTCCGATGGAAAGACCTTCCTCATTGTCCACTGGACAGTCTTACTCACTTTTAATCCCTCATTCATATATCGCTCCACAAAGCCCTCTAGTCTCTACTTTTAGATCTTGAGGTTTCACTTCCAAGTACAGTCTGTCTCCTTATGCTTGATAATCCTTATGTTTGAGTCTCACTTTCATGACACTTTCTTAATCCCCTCAACAAGCCTGCACATAGTAGGTTCTCAATGAATGAAGTTTGGCAAATACCAACATCTGGTGGTTAGAGGCAACTTTCAACTTTAATAATACTGAACGAAATAAGTTTGTTTTCTTTTGTTTTTAATAATGTTGGCTTTCCGATTTTAAGTTCCATTGTAATATTAAAGAAAATTACCTTTCAACATTTTACATCAGAATCTCTGTTCCCAGTGCTATAGACCCCTGGAGCATAACTCAGTAAGTAGAGGACATTTTTGAATCGATAAGTCATTAGTGAGACCAGTGAGTGAAAGCACAATATGCATTTTCACTTTTTTAAGGCTTTCAGATTTTGTAGCCTCTGGTGACAAAGCTGAGCAGCCCGAGCTCAGAGTTAGATGCTGAGTGAGATGTCCCGCAGAAAGCTCCACTCTCTGGGCTAGAATACTGCGGGGGCCGGGGACCAACCACTTGCATGGACTCCAGGGACCTGGGAGATGTAAAAAGTCCAGGAACTACACATTGTGTGGACAGAACCAGGCTCCAGGGTCAGACGGGCCTGAGATAGAATCTCAGCCCTGCTACTTACAGGCTGTGTAACAAGAGGAACTTGCTTAACCTCTCTGAGCCTCAGTTTCTTCTTCTGTGAAATGGAAAGCATGATACACTACATCAGAATGGTATTATTATTATAATCTATTCAGTTATTTGGGGGAATAAATAATGGATGAAGGTCATGTATGTAAAGTCTCTGGTACCTGTCATTAGCTCCATAAAGATTAGCTTCAGACTCCTTCACACCCCACTCTCCCAGCCACCCAAAGGAGTGACTTAGACCTCCCACCTACTCCCTTAGTGGCTTCCCCTGGAACTCTTCCCCATGATGAGTAAAAAAAGTAGCATCCAGGCTTGGCCGGGATGGCTCAGTGGTTGAGCGTCAACCGATAAACCAGGAGGCCACAGTTCAATTCCTGGTCAAGGGCACATGCCTGGGTTACAAACACAATCCCCCGTGTGTGATGTGCAGGAGGCAGCTGATCAATGATTCTCTCATCATTAGTGTTCTATCTCTCTCACCCTCTCCCTTCCTCTCTCTAAAGTTAATTTAAAATATATATATACATATATATGTGTATATATATATATATATATATATATATATATATATACACATGTATATGTATATGTATATGTATATGTATATTTTTTAAGTGGCATCCAGTATGTCTCAGTGCCTAGCACCCTGCCTGGCACAGGGCAGATGCTGTATGGATCGTTTTTTAATTAATGAATTAGTTAGTGAATTCATGGCTAGGACGTGGTGTGCTGCCCAGTCCTGGGCCTGTGTGTTCATCCGGGACCCATTCCTTGCTGCTGCTGCTCACTTTTTGCTCTCAGAGAGCTGACCCCTGCAGGTTGCATTTCTCAGTCCATGGACAGCTGGCTTCTGTCTGGGTTTGGCCAATGGCATGTACCAATTGGAGATTGGAAAGTGGGAGAAAGGAAGGAGCGGGGGTATTTCTCACCATCTGTCCCAACCACAGGCTCCAGCTTTCACCAAAGAAGCCACTGCAGCTGCAGCCCCCACAGGTGCCCCAGCCCTGGAGCTCCGGTACCTCCACCTCCTCTCTCTGCCCCAATATCCCACAGCAGGTGTGTCTAAGGAGACACCACACTGACCTCTGAGTTACTTCGCCCTCTTCTGTTTGGCTTCTCAACTTGTCCATTACCGGGGTAACCACTTCTCTGTTGTTAATTCCTTCTGCCGTGGACACTTGAAGTGGTTTCTAATATCCACCTAGACTAGTGGCCGGCAAACGGCGGCTCATGAGCCACATGTGGCTCGCAAGTCGCGGTTTGCCATTCTGTTGACTAATGAGTTTGCCAATCACTGTCATATACTACCCTTTACCTCTTTGCACACAATATGCCACAATTGCCTAATCCTCACAGCTTCCAACTACACGGTAACATTTAGTCCAGTGGTCGGCAAACTCATTAGTCAACAGAGCAGCAAACTGCAGCTCACAAGGTGTCTTGTGAGCTGCAGTTTTGCTGACCACTGACCTAGACCCCTCTGTGGAGGGCCAGAGTAACTGCACCCAGAACACAGAGGACCCCGCTCTTCCAAACTCCATCTTCCCCTGCCCGTAGCCAGTCAGTCCTTGTGAGCCTCGGTGTCCTCATCGTAGCAAGGGCTAACAGCACCCGTCCTGCTTCTCTCCCAGCGTGGCATCACTGTCAGGGTCCAGCGAGGTCATCCACTCATACAGTCACCGAGCACCATGAAGACCTGTCGCCGGGGGCCCCTGGGGATGCTCAAAGCTCTGTTGTCCACTGGGACTTGGAACCCTGTCCCTGCCCTAGGTCATGTCCAGGTCAGTGACCTGCACAGCGACCTGGGCAGCAAGCTGAGCCCCTCCTCCCAGCCAGGCCCGGCCAAGGTGGTCTGATGGCGTGTGTCTGTGTCTGTAGCGGAGCTCACCTTACTTAATTGTGAAAGATTCGTCTGATCCTTCTGCTGTGCTTGTTTTTTTAATGGTTTTTATTTGGTGTTATTTGAAGCCAGCGTGCCATCAACCAAAGCCTGCAAATCTTGTTTATGCCTGGATTGTGTTTGGAATGGTGTGCTCTGTGACACGGTTTTTAGTTATTGATGACCTCTTTTATAATGATTTAGTCAGCTCCGCTCGAATGATAGTATTGATAGCAGTATGTGGCCGACAATCTATTTGCAGCAATACTCCAAGAGGCAAAAAAGAAAAGCAATTTGTGCCCAAGTGGAAAATAGGTGAATTTGCCGTTTTAAAACAAGCATGAGAATGAAGCGTATTAATCCCCATCCACACATCTCGCTTCCCGAGAGTTTTCATGTAGTCTCCCTTGCACTATGGAGAAGGTATTTCCATCCCCATTTTAAGATACAATCACTAAGACTCGCCTACGTGGTAATGACAAAGCCAGTATCAGGAGGGCAGGTGGGAAAAAGAAGATACAGGTCCTCTTTAGGGCATAGTAATCTCCCTGGGCCTCAGCTTCCTCATCTGTAAATGGGAACAATAACAGAGAGTAGCTGGTGGGTTAAATGAGAGGGTTTGGGCAAAAGTCTCACGATGCCAAGTGTGCAGTAATTAAATGTGGCTCTAACAGAGGGCAGGGCTGGCTCCTCATCTGATGGTGGCTTATCACCCATCCTCTTATTCTCTCTCTCTCTCCTTCTCCCTCTCCCCATGTTCCTCTCCCTCTCTTTCTCCTCCCCCTCTCCTTCTCCCTTTCCCTTTCCCCTTCTCCCTGTCACTCTTCTTCTCCTCTCCCTCTTCCTTTTTCTCTCCTTCTCCCTCTCCCTCTCTCCCTGCAGATGACCATTCCCGAGTGAGGCTGCTGGTGCTGGATGGCGACCCGCACTCCGACTACATCAACGCCAACTACATTGATGTGAGCGCCTTTGTGGGCTGGGCAGCCAGGGGCTGGGGTTGATTACTGTGGGCTCAAAATCTGCGGCTGTCCCCGGACTCTCCCCCAGAGGTGCCCTTCCCAGAGCAGTCCAGAGCCGCCTGGCTCCTCTCTGCTTTGTGCAGTTGGCATGACCCAGGTTAACTCCCCACCTAAAGCTGCCTCCCTCCAGGCAGGCTCCAGTAGCCTGCTCTGCAGGGCCCCCAGGACAAAGGCCAGTCTTGTTTATTCACCCCTGACTCATTTGTGTATGTGTCTGTTTATCCATTCGCTCATTCATTCATTTGAAGGTACAGCCATTTAGACAACAAGAATTTAAAAGTGCCTACTGTGTGCCAGAGGCTATAGGAACCATAAAGCTTAAGATGCCATGGTCCTACCCTCTAAAACAGCGGTTCTCAACCTGTGGGTCGAGACCCCTTTGGGGATCAAACGACCCTTTCACAGGGGTCGCCTAAGACCATTGGAAAATGCAGATATTTGCATCACGATGCATAACAGTAGCAAAATTTCATGGTTGGGGGTCACCATCACATGAGGAACTGTATGCAAGGGTCGCGGCCTTAGGAAGGTTGAGAACCACTGCTCTAAAACCTTAGCAGGAAGATAAGCTGTGCCCATCAGTAATTTCAGGGCAAATTAGAAAGTGGTTGAGTCTTAAGTTCAGATAAAATGCTATAGGGGTTCAGAGGTGAGGGGAAACTGCTTCTTCCATCAGGAATGCAAAATGGGATGTGAACCAATGCCTCAGCACAGGTAGAACTGGAAAGCAGAGGAGGAGGATGATCTCTGGTTGGAGAGAACAGCCGAGCCGAGATGCAGCAGCTGGGAGTGCAGATAGGCCACTGCTCAGTTCAAGGGGAGCAGACTCCAGAATGGCAGGAGTGGGAAATATGGTTGGAACTCAGCCATGGGAAGTCTAGGGGCCAAACTTAGGGATCGCACTTTATCCTACTCTAGACCAGTGGTCGGCAAACTGAGGCTCGAGAGCTATATGCGGCTCAGGAGCAGAGGTCGGCCATTCTGTTGACTAATGAGTTTGCCGGCCACTGCTCTAGACCAGCACTTGCCAACCAGTAAACCATTGGTGGTCTGTGCGGTCCAAAGGGCTGGTGACTGCTGGTTTAAGATAACCTCTGTAGTGGCAGTTGCCAATCGATGGTCTGCAGACCACTGGGAGTCCCAAAGGTTGGCAGTCGCTGCTCTCTTGTCCTCACCCCTGTGTTGTGTTCTCCACTCCAGCAAATCCTCCCTGCTCTCCCACAGCCCGAAATAGAACCACTTATTCACAACTGGATCTTGACAATCCATTAAACAAGCGATTCTCAACCTGGGGGTTATGACCCCTTTGGGGGTCAAATGACCCTTTCACAGGGGTCGCCTAAGACCATCGGAAAATGCAGATATTTACATCACGATGCATAACAGTAGCAAAATTTCATGGTTGGGGGTCACCACTACATGAGGAACTGTATGCAAGGGTCGTGGCCTTAGGGAGGTTGAGAACCACTGCATTAAACCGACTCCATATGGACAATGAGCGGGATGGGCTGGCCCCGTCTGTGCCTCTGGAGGCCAGGGTCCTGCTACAGCCGGAACCATCCTGCTGGCTGCGATGTTCATGCACCTGAGAATGTGTTGGCCACTTGAATCTGTTATAAATTACCCGCGTGGGAGAGAATATTGTATCTGGGTGCCCAGGAAGTAACAGATGCATGAGTGCAGAGTGAGATAAATGTGTTTTGGATGCAAACCTCTTTCCCATTGCTCACAAACAGATGCAGGCCGGCCCGCTGCTGGTTGGCAGGCGGTCTGCATGCCTTATAGGTGGGGCTTCAATGAACTCCTAGTTCTTTTAAGATTAGGGAGTCTTCTGTCCAGCTCTCGGCAGGAGGAGCCCCAGTTGAGCAGTTCATTTCCTTTCATCAGCACCGCTGGAGTCTCGCTCATATTTAGAGTGTTTTCTCTCTGGGGACAGTATGGGTTCTTGGAGGCCAGGCAGCATCTCTCTGCTCAGACGCAGCATAGGAAGGCACACGGCGCACGCTCACTGTGCATTTATCAAGACTGATGGCCCAGGCAGACTCTCCGGGCTGGCACAGCCGTGAGCGAGCCGGACACAGCCCTGCCCATGGAGCTCTTATTCCACTGGGGAAGCAGGCCAATAAACACAGAATACTGTGCCGTGTGGTGATACATGCTCTGAAAAGAAGTGGAGGAAGCAGAAAGAGGCTGACAGGATGGGCAGGGAAGGCTTCTCTAGGGAGGTGACTGGCAGCCAGCAGAAGCCTGGGTGAGGGAGAGAGCAAGTGCTCGGCTATGGGGACAGACACAGCAGGCACAGGGCATGGCTGCTGCTAAGCCTCCTGATAGAAACCTGACTGTTTCTGAAGAAGAGAAAGGCAGCCAGAGGGTCTAGGGGCAGTGGCAGGAAACCTGAGAATGGCTGAGGAGGTGAAATGGGATAACAGTGATGCTGAGCGACCCACGGTCTGCTTATGAGGCCACTTCAGAGGACCCTTCTCTCTCTCTCCTCAGCTGAGTCAGTTCCCATAGGAACTCCACAAGCCCCACCTCCTCCCCTACCCCAGTTTGGTGCTGCCGATAAGCTGCTCAGAAGCAGAGCCCACCTCCATCTGATTCACTTTTGTATTCCCAGTGCTTTGTCCATGGTAGTAGGTGCTCAGTTAACCCCTGTTGGTTGAATATTGAATGACTGAGAGGACAAATGAATGAATAAACTGGGGAATCCATTTCACCTAACTCCACAATTGAAATGTGAATTTCTTGCTCAGAATTTTATCCATTGACTTTAGGGTCTTCCAAGCCAGTTCCAGAGAGGGAAAAGCACAGAAAGCATAACGCAATGCATGTTGGGAGTGTGGTAACTGGGCACATACAGAGCCCTGCAGGGCCACTCAGGAGGCGGAAGGTCTCATTTGAAGTGCATGTGGGAAGCTGGGACACAGGCATGTGGGCTGTGGATGGGGACAGAGAGGGACAAGAGGAAATGAGGCTGGGGACAAGGATGGAGACAGATGACTAGTCCCAGGCGAAGGCATTTGGACATTACTGTGCAGGTTTTTCTGTGGGAAGTAATCTAATCAGATGCGAGTTTTCTGTGGGAAGTAATCTAATCAGATGTGCACTCTGGCAGAAAGCAGATGGGCTGTGGGACCAGACTGGAGGCAGGTGGGCCAGCAAGAGGCCGGTGCTATGGCCCAGGTCAGAGAGGATGAGGACTATAAGAAGTAAAAGTGGGGATGACAGAAGAGGGTAGATTGAGAAGCCACATCTTTCCACACTCTCTGGTACTATTTTCCATTCCCAGACCTACTCAAGAACACTCCTGGAGTCTAGTTCTCCCTGTGAGCCTGGGAAACTGTTTACTTTGACTTGGAAGGACAGATAGCTCTTTGTATCTGTCACCTGCCTTCCTATCTCTCAAGTCCCAGAGAAGAGCCCAGTTCCTGCATTAATAGGCAGAAAAGAACAGAGGGGAGGGAGGGAGGGCTTCCCGGCTCAGGGCCTCCCTAGAGGCCATCACTGACTATTAGTTGTGATAGACACTCAATCCATGTGTGCACATAGACCGTCAAATAACAACAGTAACAAAGACCGTGTAAGGGACACAGGCAGTTAGGTCCAGGGTCTGTGCACATAATCACAATCTTATGCTACCTCCCCGTTGTCCTCTCAATAGCTTTTTATTGGGCACTGCTCTGAGTTCCATACTGTAATGGGCTCTATGGGATTCTTTTTTCCACTTAGGAGGCGGTGTTTGTCCTCAAGAAGCTGACAGCCTCGCTAAAAAGATAGTCCCACTCAAAACAAAGACTTAGGAAGGGGCTGTGATTACTACTGGTCAGTCCCACAGTTCCGGTCATGACATTGGCCTTGGGTTGTACTGACAGTCAGCCCAAGCATTACCAGTGATTAGAAGGCCCTAAGTGAATATTTATGGAGCAGGTAGAAGACAGATAGAGAAATGTGAAGGACTCAGAAACTGGTGTTTGAATCAGAAAGCAGATCTAGAACCTCAAAGACGCCATGTCTATTTCACAATAAGCCACACAGGTGGGATGTTGGGCTCAGTCCTGAAGAAGGGGGTCTTGAGGCAGCCCCTCCTTCTCAGCAGGACAGAAAGACTGACCACCAAAGCTGAATGTGGAAATAGGTATTCATTCATCTCCTGAGATGGTTAACCGTAAGGGAAAGTGGAATTCAGGACTGTCAACAGTCTCTCCACCAGCAGACTCCATAATTCACATCTGTGTTTTTTTTAATGTATTCATTCACTAACTCATTTACTCAGTCAATAAATGTTAATTACATTCAGTGCTATGTACTGAAGGCAGATCTGTCCCTGAAACTTGAACTTTTACCCAATATGATACACTTCTGTTCTGTAATAGAAAGGGGATCCTCCAGGTATGCCATGTCCAGGCAAAAGAGAAAGTCATCTTCAACCTCTTCTCCAGCTATTAGGAGTGTGGGGCAGCAGAGTCACCCACCACCAGAGCCCAGCAGGGCCTATGGGACCAGTCTGTAACACTAAGCAAAATCTTGGGATCCGAAAGCGGCTCTGTCAGCCTCTAGGTCACACCTGCATGGGGTCCTCCCAACAGGGGGGCAGTGTACTATCCATCCCAGTGTTCTTTTTCTAGTTGTCACCAATGCAAGGAGCCACAAATGCAATGATTTCCTTTTCTCAGGGACCCTTCAGAGCCTCACGCAGGGTTCTGTACATAATCGTGGCTCAGGAAAAACTTTTTGGTGGTTGATGTCTCATAGAAACCCCCAAATTTTTTTCCATCTCTTTCTGGGTGCATGGGTGTAAGTAATGCCCACATAATGTTGCTTCCTGTCCAATGGCTCCAAGGCAAACCTGAATGGGCACCTCCCAGCTTCAGTCATAGAGTGATAGTGAACTTTTGGTGATTTACTAAGCACTTTGTATGCATTATCTTATTTCATCTCTGCCACTTCTCTGGGAAATGGCTAACGCTCTTCCCATTTCGCCTATGGTGAAGCTGTGTCTTGGAAAGGATAATTATTGCTGTTTGCAAGTTTGGCGGGAGGCCCTTCACTGTGCTTTTCTCTGTTACCCAGGGCTACCATCGGCCTCGGCACTACATTGCAACACAAGGTAAGCGCCTTCCTTTCCCTCTAAAGGGTCCTTGCCTTTCACTGAGTAGAGAAATGAGCTTCTGCCTGAAAATAAGTTGTACAGGGTCAGGCTGGAGAGCCTCCAGAAGTCTTACGTTTGATTGGGAAATGAGGTGACAAGTTCAGCTACTGTGGGAGGGACCTGAATGACAGAGGAAGGAGTGTCACCAGGACATGGTCAGGAGGACAGACCTCAAGCATCAGGCTCAGGGGGTGCCCCTGATATCCACCATCCAGAAAGAGACCCGATGGTGCCTTGTCTCCTTGGTGGGGTGAGCCCAGAAGAAGCAGCAGCCAACTGGCTAGAGAGCAGCCTGGCAGTGTGATCAGAAGGCTGACAACCCATTGTACCTCTCAGACCCTCTGGGAGGAAATCCTGTGGCTACTGCATATGTGACAGTGACTTGTATATGAAGATACTCTTTATGGTATTATCCAGAACAGGAAACAAGTGAAAAGTCTTAAATACCCAACGATTGGTGGATTGGTTAAGGTGTGATAGTTCCCTATTATGAAAAATTACGCAGCTATGAGAAATATCCTGCTTGGTAAGAATTATTAAGGCCTTGGAAAAATCCATACAATAGAAATTATAGATATGATGCTTATTACTATATATATTTGTAAATCTGTATGTATATATATATATGTGTGTGTGTGTGTGTATACATATACACATGTATATGTATACACACACATATATACATATTATATGTGTGTGTGTGTATACATATATATGTATATGTATACACACACACACACATAATATGCAAATTGTCCTCTCGACTGGGGAGGTCATCCAGGAGTTCAACCAGGGAGAGAGGTAGGCTAGGAGAAGGTAGGGAGTACCCGACCAGTAGCCAGCAGCTGCTAGGGACCCTACCAGTACTCAAACTTGGTGCCCCAGGCCTCTAGTATCCTATATAATAAAAGCCTAATATGCAAATTGACCCAACGGCAGAACGACCGGTCACTATGATGCACACTGACCACCAGGGGTCAGATGCTTTACGCATAAGCTGCCCCCAGGTGGTCAGAAGCCAGGCCTAAGCCGTCAGTCAGATATCCCCTGAGGGTTCCCAGACTATGAGAGGGTGCAGGCCAGGCTGAGGGACCTCCCCTTCCCCCCTCCCCCCAAGTGCACAAATCTCATGCACTGGGCCTCTAGTATATATATATATATATATATATATATATATATATATATATATACAAATTTTTATATATAATACATACATTGCTCTTATGATTTTAAAAAACAATGAAAGCCCAGAATGTTGAAGGAGGATTTTCCAAGAAATGGCTTTGGATTCTCCCTCCTGTCTCCTGCTCCTTGCCTACTTCCCCCTTCTGTCTGAGCTTCAGACCAATGCTCACAGTCTGCTGCTTCTTTTTGCGCTCTCAGTATCTGGCTCCCAGCACTGCTCCTCTCCCCCAGTGTCCTTCTGTCTCATTGAGGCTGGAGCCCAATGTTTAGGAAAACTCCACTGAGCTCTATTATTAACCTGTAGTAAAGTCCAGATAAGGTGATGGGTCAGGGTCAGGGCCTAGTGGAAAGGGGCTGAGCTGGAGGATGAGCGAGGGAGGAGGAGAGAAGCTGGTAGCACTCCCAGGGGGAGCCACAAACCTTGCCTGCTTGGAATGGGGGTTTCTTATCCATGCTCTGACCTCCCACACCTCAGGCCCTAGTCCCAGCTACTTGGGTGCCCCAGCAAGGATTCTCCGGCCTCACTGTCACTCACTCATCTGGAGTCAGGGCTGAGCAGCCTGAAGGGTCATCCTCCTGGCTGCTTCCTGATACTTGTGGCCTTTGACCCTGTCGTCACCTTCTCTGTTGGCAGGTCCGATGCAGGAGACTGTAAAGGACTTCTGGAGAATGATCTGGCAGGAGAACTCGGCCAGCATCGTCATGGTCACGAACCTCGTGGAAGTGGGGAGGGTAAGCCCCTCGTGCAGTGACCTGGCTAGAGGGTGCTGGCGTCGCACCCCTGAGCCTGTGTCTGCTCGTGCGGTGTGCCACGTGCCTCCTGTGCCAAAGCTCACCCTCCCAGCTTTTTAGGAGGGAGAAATCCTCACTTCTGTTTCACACCCTAAGAATGTCCTTCTCCTTCAGACCCCTCATTCCTCTCTCCACCCTCGCTCTTCAAGGACAACATCATCTCATAGAGTTTGAGGCAATTTAAGGCATCAGACGTGAACGCTGCCATCTTCACATCACAAAGCTTGTATCTCCTTGTGTCCACAACCATCTCATTCTTCCTTTCTATTGTCAGGTTGAACCAGAAACATGACTATTTTTGTTGACCCCAAATGGTAGAGTATCAGCCGGCTCTTTGGCTCAGCCCAATACGAAAGAGGAAGTGACTCTTGCCCTTCCAAAGCGACCACAGGGCATTGAATCACAGATTCTGCTCAAGAATTTTCTCATAGCCCCCTCACTTGAAACGTAACTCTCTTTCTAATTGCTAGATGTTTGTAGGCGAACCTCCTGAGTGCCTTCCCCCTTAAAACTGTGACTCAGGCCAACAGAAATGAGGCTCTTCTTCCTCTCTTTCTGCCAAACTCTAAAGACTGGCACGCAGGCTCTGTGTCTGCACTCGGCTCTCTTCTGCCCACTCCAGCATAGCTCCTTCTCCATCCCACCCACAGCGATGCTGTCAATCACCGACATCCTTCATGGGAACAGATCCAGCAGCCACTTCTCTTCTCATTGTACTCAGCCACTCAGCAGCATTTGACCTTTTGCTCCCTGACCTCTCAACCTCCACCTTCTTTGGGGTTCAGGTCTTGGTTCCTCGCTCTCTCTATCTCACCCTCCCCTGTGTGGTCCTCAGCTACTCCTAGGGCTTAGAAATGGGATGCTATGCCTACTTGGTAAACTGTGGCATGTGGGAGGGCGGGCTGCGGGGTTCCCTGGCAGGGTGCACCCACACTAGAGTTCAGAGGGCTTCCCTACTTATGTGCTGACCAAAGAGGGGGCAGGTAAGTTTTCCTTACATTAGGGTCCTGGCCTCCGAGATAGTGGGGAAGGGACATCTGGGCTGTGAGTCATAACCCAGGAGAGGGCTGTGGGCATCTCATGTCCTACCAGGACTTTAAAACCAGGAGAGACAGGTCCCTGAGCCCTCTCTTGTCTAGTCCATTCCCCAGTTTACAGATGAGGAAAGGGATGGAGTAACTGCTCTGACGTCACCCCGCCAGGCCCAGGGCAGGGTCTACAACTCGACTCTCTAGAGCAGTGGTTCTCAACCTTCCTAATGCCGCGACCCTTTAAGACAGCTCCTCATGTGGTGGTGACCCCCAACCATAAAATTATTTCCGTTGCTACTTCATAACTGTAATTTTGCTACTGTTATGAACTATAATGTAAATATCTGATATGCAGGATGTATTTTCATTGTTACAAATTGAACATAATTAAAGCATAGGGATTAATCACAAAAACAATATGTAATTATATATTGTGAAATATTTATTTCTAATTACAAATAAATTGTGGTGTAGCATGGGTAACAGTCTTAATATGAAAACAGTAAACTACATTTTGCTACACCGAGGAGTGGTGTGTTGGTTCCTAAGACCATGGGAAATAGGTGTTTTCCAATAGTCTTAGGCGACCCCTGTGAAAGGGTCATTTGACCCCCCAAGGGGTCGCAACCCACAGGTTGAGAACCGCTGCTCTAGAGCTCATGGTGTGCCCACCCAGGACTGCTCCCCAGGGACTAAGGCCCAGGCTGTGCCTACTGCAGACAAATGCCATCCCAGCACTAAGAACCCAGAGGCAAACTCCAGCCTGTTCTATAACACATCCCACATGGAAGACAGGTTCCCTGGAGGGGTGAATCTTGGAGCTGTTTTGGGTTTGGGAAGGGGACAGTAGAGCCATCTCTAATGGAACTCCTGCCAGGAGCCAAGCGCCGTACCAGATCTTCTCCTGGCCATGATTCTCCTGGCTTTGCATCCTGGCTCCATCCCTTCCGAACTCTTGACCTGGGGCAATTTTCTTAGCCTCCCTGTGCTTCCAATTCCTCATCTGTAATGTGGGAATAATATCCACATCGTTGTAGTGATAAGTAATTACAGTAATACAGGTCAAGTGTTTGTAGAGGACAGTGTCAGACATTGTCAGCACTCAGGAAGTATAGCTATCATCATTAACTCGGAGAGGACTCAGCCCTTTCTGGAAGCTGCACAGCTGCTGGGTGTTAGCAGCATGCAACGCATCCATTTGCGCTCGACCAGCGTTTCCCTAAGTGGGTTCCACGGGATGCTAGTCTGCAGGATGCTTAGTGAGAAGAGGGTTCCATGGTTAAATACGTTTGGGAAATGCTCTGTACTCTTTGCCCCCTTTTGGAGATCAAAAATAAGAAGAAAAGAAAAGAAACGTTAGCCTTAGTGCGTTCAGCCAGCTGAATAGTCCTGTAGCCAAACAGCCTGTTTAACTTTGTTTAATCCGGCATTTCCCAAACTCATTTGACCACAAAACCTTTTCTGTTTGTTTTTGTTCTCTTGTTTTTTACCGAACACCTATTAGCACCCAGCGGAACACACTGTGGGAAATGCCACGCTAGGCCGTGCAGCGTCCCCCGGAATGGTAATGCTTTTGTTCTTTTAAGGGGAAAACCGTGATCTCTTGTTCCCCCTGTGGAGTGTGGCTCAGTCCCACGTGGGAAGGGCTTGTTGGTAGCAGAGAGCAGGGGCAGCGTCTTCCCCTTGAGCCCAGCACCTTCCATCCTTCCCCGACAAAGAGCCTTGTCCTCGCGGCCCCTGGTTAACCCACTCTGAAGAGTAATGTTCCTCTCCGACCACTTCTGCTTTCCCTCTTCGCTGTCTCCCTCCTTTTATTCTCATCTCTGCTCTGCCGCTATCAGCTGCCCCCGCCTGACAGACACAGTTCAGCCAAAGGTAGAAAACTGGCCAGGTGACCTAGGACAAGCCTCCAGAACCTCCAAACTTGAGTGCTAATTTCATCCGTAACTCGGGGATAGCTCCATCTGCCTAGCTTGCCTAGATCTGTTTGATAATGGACTTGAAAATTAGGCGGAGCTCTGCCAAAGAAGGTACCACACTTACTCCTAATGGCTCCAGTTCCTCTGGGAGTGAGCTCGACCCCTGGCCAGCCGACCCTTCCGACTGAAATGTCACCAAAGTCGCCCTGGGGTTTATTGGAACGGGAAAGCCAGGTGAGGCGGCTGCTCACACCCAGCCACCGGCTCACCTCTCCTCGTCTCTGTCCTTCCTCGCAGGTGAAGTGTGTGCGATACTGGCCGGATGACACGGAGGTCTACGGCGACATTAAAGTCACCCTGATTGAAACAGAGCCGCTGGCAGAATATGTCATACGCACCTTCACGGTCCAGAAGGTAAGCGTCCCTGTGGCTGTGGGCAGCCTGTCCACTAGGTAAGCCAGCTAGTCTCTTCGCTCAGACCCACAGTGACCGAGATCCACTCTACACCCATCCCGTGCTTGGTTCCAGGGACAGATCAGGGATGGAGTTAGATGTGCCTCCTGCTCCAAGGATCCCATCTCCAGTGAGAGGGATGGACAGCATTCAGCAGACTAATAAAAGTAATAATGGTGCATTATGATAAGAAACATACCATGAGTGGAGACGGGAGGATAAGGTGGTCAAAGAGGGCTGCCTGGAGGAAGAGCCATTAGCTCATTTAATCCTCCAACAACCCCTTGAGGTAGGTCTAATGATTACTCCCATTTTGTAGATGAAAGAATTAGGCGGAGTGTTTAAGTCAGTTGTGCAAAGTGGGGTTCACGTATGAGCCCCTGATTTGAAGTTCATTGTCATTCCACTCCAGGCCATTGCCACTTTCTAAAAGCAGCAGCATTAAGGGTCCAGTGGCCACAGGCCTGGCGATGCAGAAGCCCTGGGGACTTCAGTGCTTTGAGAGCCATGCCGTCGGGGTTTAACAAGTCCTGCTGAGCACCAAAGCTGGCCCTTGCACAGTGCCAGTCCTGTGTGCACAGTTGAGGACTGGACATATAAGTTGCTTCCTGCAGCGCCCCCACTGGAAGGAGGACCACGGGTACATTGATGTGGTCTTAGATCAGGTTCCTTAGCAGCAGAGCCTGAGAGAAGGATTTGGATGCACATAGTTTATCAAGGGACCACTCTGGAGAGAAACTTGAAAGAGAAGAAGGGAAGTCTGGCCTGATTTACCGGGGCCTCCGGAGCATAAACCATGCCATGGAGTTGACCCTTTGCCTCAGAGGATGGAGCGAAAAACTCCAAGTATTCCTGAAGCTGTTTTCTCCTACTTCAGCTCTTCTGGAGGTGCCTTACCTCAGGCCTCTGTTCACTCCCGCCGGGCTCTGCAGCAGCCTCGGAGCAGGGCTCCCTGCCTCTGGCCTTGCTGTGTTGCATTTTGAGTTTCAAAGAAGCAGAGCCAGAGGATGGGATTCGGGTTCCCTTGATGATGTACTGAGAAGGGGAGGGAGGGAGGCAGGAGAGGGCGGGCAGGGAAGGAGTCAACAAGGGTGTTGGTCTCAGTTGGAGCCCATCCTCAGCCTGGTCCCCCCAGAAGCTCAGGGGCATGAACTGCACCATCCTTTGGCAAGAGGCCTTTGGTACCCCATTAGGGTAACCCATCATCCTGGTTTGCCCGGGACCCTCCTGAATTTAGCACTGGAAGTGCCATTTCCTGGGAAACCCCTCAGTCCTGGCAGACGGGCAAAGTCAATTGGTCACTCTAAGTTTCAGCCCCCAGCCAGGGGAGGTGGCTCCTTTGGGGTTGAGAGCAATTCTCTGAATAAGTGGGTTACTCTGAGTCATCTGCAGCCCACACTCAGAGCAGCTGGGGGGGTGCCCTGGCCCAGGAAAGGGAATCTGGGTGGGCATCAACAGTGCCCTCCACACAGCCCTCCAACACACCCAGCCAAATCCAACCTCCACCGAGCTGGTGTGATCCTCCCAAAATGCAAGTCTGGTGCCTCTTCTGTGCCACCATCTGGGCAACCTCCCTGTGCGCCCCCGCGCCTCTGGACAAAGTCTAAAGGTCTGCAAGTGGAATTCCAGGCCTTCCAAGATCCAGCACCCACCCTACCTCCCACCCTCAGCCCTGCTGTATGCCCTCGCCTGTCTCCCACTTTCCTCTGGAGCCGCTCTGGGCTCTTTGTGATTCTGTGCACGTATCGCACGAAGTCCTGTCCCCGTGCTTTGCCTGCATCCCTCCATCTCCTCAACCGGGTCACACGCAGGCATCAGTGTGTCCTCATGCTTAGGAGTTCAGACTGTGGAGCCAACAGCCAGGGTTCACATTGCAACTCCACAACTTACTAATTGTGTGACCTCGGGCCTGTTACTTAACCTTGTTTAGCCTCATTTTCTTCGTCCATAAAAAGGAGATAACAGCATGAGGATTGGTATGACAATTCAGTGCATTAATACATGGACGTGTTCAGAGAGTGGCAGGCACCTAGTCTATGATTAATAAATGTCAGCCATTATTTTCAGTATCAGTATGTTTCAAGATACAGGTCAGGCATCACCTCCTCCGGGAAGCTTTCTCTGACTTCTCTTCTCCCCAGGAAGGGTTAGCTGACACTCCTTTATGTACTTTAATAGAATTTTCCACTTGGGAGTCTACTTCTCCTAGTAGATCATGAGCTGTTCCAGGATCACGAGCTTTTAATGCCACCTTCCTAGTTGCTGGGCATAGACAACCCTCAGAGAATATTCTTTAACTGGAAGAATGAACAATTGCGCATGCTTCCTATTCAGTGCTCTCCAGGCATCTGCCAGGACTGCTAAGTGGACACAAGAGGTAGGGGCACTGCACAAGGAAAGGCTCAGAGGAATGGCCTGACCATAGAATATCATGGAATGTCACTCGGACTGGAGGTGTCTGTGTGAGGGGTGATGAGAGGCGAAGGGAAACCAAGTGGAGCTCTAAGCCCATCCCCATCCCTCCCTCCACCCCCCACCACACACACACACACACACACACACACACACACACACACACACCCATCGATCAGAGAAGCTCCACTTTTATTTGTTTTACGTCTTATCATTTCAAATAATATCTAATTGATTACAAAGTCTGCTAATTTGTTTTAAAGCTACGGAAACAATCATAGACAGTTCTGGAAACAGAAGGACCCCAGACTTAGTCACTGAAAGGCCTTGTATTCCACAGAAAATGATTTGAACTTGGTGTTCAAGGCCCTCATTTCTCTGAATCTATTCTGCTGGATACCAGTGCCATGTAACCCTTTTCAAAAGAAGGCCCTTGGGTAACTCCTTTGACAATGCTCTCCTGCCCCCCACCCCCTTGGGGATCCAGATGTATACTGGCACACTAAAGGCTCTGAAAAGTCCTGCAGTAAAGCAGTCACTCTCACTTTATCTACTTCCCAAGCCCCCAGGTGTGGCAGACCACAGAATCCCTCTGTGCATTGGCACCTCTTAACCCTTGGAGGGCCTTGCCTCCCCAGCAGCAGGAGACTGGTTGGTTCCTCAGTGTCGCAGTCGTGGCTCCCCGGCACAGGCTAGGCACACGGGGGCAGCAGCTGCAGGAACAGAGGCCCGTTCTCTCCTCAGAAAGGCTACCACGAGATCCGGGAGCTCCGCCTCTTCCACTTCACCAGCTGGCCCGACCACGGCGTCCCCTGCTATGCCACCGGCCTCCTGGGCTTTGTCCGCCAAGTCAAGTTCCTCAACCCCCCTGAAGCCGGGCCCATCGTGGTGCACTGCAGGTAAGTGAAGGCCCCCAGACCCCCGCCCTTGAAAGATCTGCTCTCGGGGAGGGGGAAACCATCTTGCTCGTGGCCCCTGTCGGTCCACTGTGCCCAGTGCTTTCTGATAAGGCCCAGGTACTATGATCTCACACGAACAATAAGAGTGGCGGTAGCACTCACTGTTGCCTCTGTTGCTCTGAATTAGTAACACCCCCTGGGGACAAGGGCTTGGCCCTGACAGCATCTTCTGTAGGTGCCCTTTACCCACATTATTTAATTTACTTCTCACCCGATGCTGACAGGTGGGCACCATTATCATTCCCACTTCACAGATGAGAACACTGAGGTCCCGAGCAGGTGTAGACACTTGGCCTGGGTCACACAGCTGTACCGAGCTGGGACACCTAGTCTGCTTTCCTCCAGACTCTCACTCTCAGCTCTGTGAAATGGGAGCGGGGCGTCTCAGAAGTGGCTTCTTCTCATTTCTATTATTTCAAAAATCAATTCCCAGCCTGCAGGGTCCCTAATAGAGAGAAAATGGACAGCGTCAGGTTTCACCTTATTGTAGAGAAGAGAGATTTTCAGCTCTGACCCGGGAAGTCACATTGGGAAGGACTGGCGCATCTTTGAATCCTCCTAAATGGAGATGGAGTGCTGTGTCAAGGACTTGAAGAATTGGAGGAGGGAGGATGTCTAGGCCTGAGGGATGGCTGCTGGCCTGCGCCCTCCCGCCTCCTTCCCAGGACTCTCTTTTCCAGTGTGACCTTGGGCCAGCCCGTCCGTCAGGCCCTGCAGGCAGGCTATCTCGGCGCTGGCCTGGCACAGCCACGTCAGTCAGGGGTTTGGGTCAAATCAAGGAGAGATCCACACACTGGGAATGTCTCAGAGCCACCCCTCCCCGCAGAGCATCATTCCCCCTCCCCACCCTGCAGAGGTGAGAATTAGAAATCCCAGTTCACAGATGAGGCCATTGAGGATTGGGAGCGCATACGCATCATACGCCTGGGCTCTCTGAGAGCTTTCCATAAGTCTCCGCTTACCATCCCCTTACAATCCAAGGATGACAGAATGTTAGCCCTCAAGTCCTCCAACCCAAAGCGCAGCCGGAGCGGGACACAGGGGACGAGGGCAAACAGTTACGGGGTCCTCCTTGCACGAGGTCTTGTCTCCACAGCCAGTCACCTTAATGCCCTGTGCAGAGTGGCCCCCACTCCTGAGGCGCTTCTGAAGATTGAAGGGATGGCCGGAGAAGATTCCGGACACTTTCTGCCTCTTACTGCTGCCCCCACTCCAGCCTGCTCATCTTGCAGGACAGGAGCCATCTCTTATCATCTTCATATCTCCACTCCCAAACTCAGCCTCTAATGCCTACCTAATAGGTGCTCAATAAATATTCGCGAATATAAGTAGCAACCGTTTACTGAGAAATTGCTATATAGCCAGGCACAGGGCAAAGCAATTTACAGTTATTATGCTTTTTCAACATAATTTCCTGCAATTTACAGGTATTGTGCTATTAATGCTAGATGCTGGGTCTATATTATTTCCAGCCTCATTTTAAAGATGAGGGGATTGACACTCAGAGCGGTTGAATCATCTACCCAAGGTCACTCAGCTAGTAAGTGGCAGAGGAAGAATTTGATCCCCAGGGTTCTGACCCCCAATAGAATGAGCTTAATTGCTACGCTGAAATCAACACAGCTCGGTTCCCACGAAAACCCTGCACCGGTGTGTTGTACATGGAAGAAAACTGAGCTCATGGACACCAGACAGTTTGTTCACTAGGGAGAGATCCAAAGTCCAAAATCGAGTCAGGTTAGTTCTTTCTCCTAACACAGGTCCACAGTGAGACGTCAGACAAGACATGGCTGGCTGGCTCTTAGACCCCAAGGGCCAGCCCTCCATGTCCCATCTGAGGGGTCTGGATAGGTGGGGGATGCAATGCTGAAGGGAAAATACAAATCAGACTTCATTCAAACCATGGCACTGTACCCTGAGCGGAGACTCTGCTTCCCACGGGTTATTTTCCGGATCGAGGATGGGTTCCCCGGGCTGTGCTCTGCCATCGTTGTCGGCGACGGTCCCGCTCCCTGGTTCATTCCGCTGTCCTGCGTGGATTCACGCTCAGCCAGCATTGCTCTCTTACAGTCCACCATTCTTCCTCCTTGTGCTCCTTTCATTTCCACATTGTGAGTCAAAGACGCTCGTCTCCATGAGGGAAGCCAGACGAAAACACAGCCGGGGTGGCCTCCCTGGCAGTCTGGCCTTCACTTCCAAACCTGTGTGCCTCTCAGGCAAATGTGCCTGTGGCCTCCGCTCACCACCATGACTTTGGAACCCAGCGCCAATCTGGGGAGGGCAGCCGTGATCCATGGGGTCTCCCTGCTTTTTTTTTTTTTTTTTTTTGTGTGTGTGTGTGTGTGTGTGTGTGTGTGTGTGTGTGTGGCCATTTTGTCCTTGGCCTGAGATTCTCCTAAGGAAGCCACCAGCCATCAGAATTGAGTGTGGATTAGGAGACCTGACGCCAGACCAGGCTCTCAGGGCTGTCAGCTCTTTGAGTTCGTGGAGGCATGGCCTCGGGATCCTGGGAGAGCACGTGCAGCGGGAGGCAAACCCAGGGTTGGACTCTCTCTGCCTTTGGGCCAGTGCAGAAGAGCTGATTTCTGCCCTCTCATGCACCTGCTCTCTGATTTCTCTCCTCTCCTTCCTGGTTTCCACCTATGAACCCATTCATTGAAGAAGATACAAGAAAGGGTGATATGGAGGGAGGGGAGTGGGGGAACATGTTTATTTGGCATCCCCAGTGTGTGAGGTACCTTTGAGATGGCTTATCTTTAGCCATCAGGTGAGGAAACTGTATGCATATGTGAGCATAAGCATGCATATGTGTGTGTAATGATACATATGTGTGTGTAAGCATGCATAGGCATGTGTAAGCATGCATATGTGTAATCACTATTAAGACGGAAGTGGCAGAACACAGACTCTGGAGCCAGATGCCTGGGTTAAGTCTCAGCTGCACCACCAGCCGGCTGTGTGACATTGCACAATATAAGCGCCCTGTGCCTCAGTTTTCTTACCTGTGAAATGGGGTGAGAAACTTCCTACCAACCTCAGAAGAGAATGAATAAGTAACATCAGTGAAATACTTCGCTAATGCCTGGTACTTAGAATAATGCCAAGTGAGTGTTTGCTAAATGCATACAACGAAAATAAGCCTAGTTTGATAAAAATAGACCCAAAGGCAATTAGTACTCTCCCATATTATAAAGAGAGAACTGGGCTTTTAGTTTGATCAGCATCTCCCAGTTCTGAGCCCTGCAGCGCACCCCTCTGCAGGGTCCCTGGTGACGGCGCTGAGTGTGAGGAGCCTCGCAGGGCTGGTCCCGCTCCACGGTCCCTGACCCAGATCCTGTGCTTTCTTCCAGCGCTGGAGCCGGGAGGACCGGCTGCTTCATCGCCATCGACACCATGCTCGACATGGCCGAGAACGAGGGGGTGGTGGACATCTTCAACTGCGTGCGGGAGCTCCGAGCCCAGAGGGTCAACCTTGTGCAGACGGAGGTGGGTCCTGAGGCCCGAGCCAGCTGGCCACCTGCAGTCCTGGACAAGAAGTGGGGGTGGTGATGTCCTAGAGAAAGGGACCTGGGTGTGAGAGAAATGGCAGTGAGTGAGCAGGTGGCTTGCTGTGGTGAGACCATCACTGAAGCTAGGATGCCCCTGCCAACCCACAGTTCAGATATTTTCAGCAGCGGGGTGTGGTGGTGAGTTCCCCATCCCTGAGCCCATCTACACAGGGACTAAAGGAATATAGTCCCTTGGGTGAAAGAGAGAGGAGACAGGGAAGGATGACATATATTGAATGCCTACTCTGTGGCCAGCATTGCTTCAGTCACTGCTGGAATGGCTTAATCAGTGAACTTACTGAGAACACACAGTCCCTACCTTTGAGGTGAAGTAGGCCTTCAGGCACCATCCCAAGGCCCAGGGAACTGGGAAGGGTTCATCATTATTGTGGAGCACCTACTATGTGCCAAGCATCATGCTAGGTTCTTTGCATTCAGAACATTGCTTCTGCTCCTCACAACAACACTATGGGATAAATCCTATTTACACCCCCACTTTATAGATGGAAAAACTGAGCAACTATGTCCCCAAAGCTTCCCATAGCCACATCATGATGGGACTCGGGTTGATGTGACCTCTTCGCATGCTTTTCCCTCTGAATCACACTTCCTCGCCAAGCAGCCTCTTCTCCCTTCCCTACTCCTGGAGCCAGGACAGGCAGCATGGGACACAGAGCTGCTTCCATCGTCAGCCCTGCCAAGGCAACTGCCCGCACCTTTGGGCTTGGCCAGGTGCTGCTGACCCACTGACAGGCTTGTCCACGTTGAGTCTAGCTGTGGGCTCTGAGCCAACTCCCACACGCAGTCCCAAGCTTCTTGATGAGGCTGCTAAGACGAGAAGCCTCCTCAGGTCCCAGGTGCAGAAGGCAGGCTTGCTGGCTCGAATTAGACACATTGCGGTCTTTGCTGTCTGGTGGGGGAGTCGCACATTCAAATACATCATCTTTATGCATCTGGATAAGCATCCTATCTAATAAAAGAGTAATATGCAAAATAACCATCACTCTGCTACACTCACAAGCCACACCCACTAGCCAATCAGGAGTGGATATGCAAATTAACCCCAACCAAGATGGCTGCGGCCACAGAGGGAGCAGGAGGGAGTCTTGGGTTTCCCTGGCAATGGAGGAAGCCAAGCTTTCCACACACCCTCACCAGCCCAGACCTCCACTCAAAGCTACAAAGTTTCAATTATAGAAGATAAATAAATCCCAACAGAAATGGCTGCCACCAGAGAGTGAGCAGGAAGCTTGGCTCCACTCCAGGCTACAAAGTTTCAATTGTAGAAGATAAATAAATCCCAGATACCCAGGGCCTCTGTTTGGGTTGCCAGGGGCTGTGACTGGCCTGCAAATCACCACAGGCCCCTCGCCCAGGCTGCTCCATGCCCCAAGAGAACCCCCACCCTGATCCGGGACACCCTTCAGGGCAAAACAGCCGGCCCCCACCTATGCACCAGGCCTCTATCCTATCTAACAAAAAAGTAATATGCAGATTGACCATCACTCCAACACACAAGATGGCTGCCACCATGTGGTCAAAGGCCCTGTCCCCATATGGACACAATATGGCCACCGCCAGAGAGCCAGCAGGGGAGGACAGTTGGAAGGTTCCAAGCCTGCAAGGGAAGGCAGTTGGGGGCGATTAAGCCTGCAGGAGAGGGAAGTTAGGGGTTACCAGGCTGGCAGAGGAGGAAGTTGGGAGTGGCCAGGCCTGCAGGGAAGGACAGTTAGGGGTGACCAGGCCCACAGGGTAGGGCAGTTAGGGTTAAACAGGATGGCAAGGAAGCAGTTAGGCATCAATCATGCTGGCAGGGGCGTGGTTAGGGGGTGATCAGGCTAACAGGCAGAATCAGTTAGGGACAATCAGGAAGGCAGGCAGGCGAGCAGTTGGGAGCCAGCAGTCCTGGATCATGAGAGGGATGTCCGACTGCCTATTTAGGGCTGATCAGGATTGGGCCTAAACAGGCAGTCAGATATTCATTGAGGGATACCAAGTTGGAGAGGGTACAGGCTGGGCTAAGAGACACCCTCCCCTGTGCATGAATTTCATGCACTGGGCCTCTAGTTTTATATGAAGAGCTGGGCCAAGTTCTGCAAAAAACAGTTTCTCAGCAAACCTTTGTTAAGGAAGCTACAGCACCAACTTCCTCCTGGTGAATTTAGAGAAGACTTTCCAGAGGAAGTGAGATACTGAGGCATAGAAGAGTGGGGTGGAGCCCAGGAGAAGAGAACCTCGTGGTGCAGAGAGCTGAGATGGCACAGGGGCGTCACATGCTTTAAGAGCAGCCCCTGAGACAAGGGGTTGAGGGCAAGTGGATTAGTTGGGAGGGATCCCTAGGCACACTGAGAGCAGGGCGGGGTGGTGGGGGTGGGGGATGGCAGAGGAGAGAGGAGGAGCGCAAGCTTCCTGACCCTGGTAAGGTGTGTGCCAAATTCTCTGATACCTGGAACCAACCCTGGGGGCTCTGAGATAGTGGGGAGCACGTTATTCCACGTGACCCACCTAGGAGAGAGGGGACCTAGGTCTTTGTCCCCAACTCTCCACCTGGCATCACTGGAGGCTCCTTCCTGAGGCATTAACTCTCCATCCTCTGGCTCACCCTGCATGCAGCTCAGTGAGGGGGTCCCTGGGACTAGGAAAATCCCTCGGCCTGAATGCCGGGCACTTGCAGTCAGCAGCCTTCAGCAGGTCACGGTGACAGCTGAGGGGACACGGGCAGGACACTAAGAGCACCTGCTGCAGCATGTCCACAGTTTCTGACTTTTACCAGGGACTGTGCTGTTCAGTCTCACACACGGGACAAGAGTCACCGCAGCTCAGGCAGCCACTAAAAATACGGGGACTTGGCCCTTCAGGTTCTAGGATGGAAAGCAGCGATTCTGTGATGTCAGTCACGCCCTCCTCACAGGGTTCAGTGTGGACACCAAAGTCCCCGCGGCTGCTCTGACCGGGGCCCTGTTCCCCTGCAGGAGCAATACGTGTTTGTGCACGACGCCATCCTGGAAGCGTGCCTCTGCGGCAACACCGCCATCCCCGTGTGTGAGTTCCGCTCCCTCTACTACAACATCAGCAGGCTGGACCCCCAGACCAACTCCAGCCAAATCAAAGACGAATTTCAGGTATGAGCACCGCTAGACATCGGCAGAGCAGCTCAGTGCCGGCCCCGGACTTGCAAGACTTACTCTGCAGAGCACCAGCCCTGAAATTCTCCAGACGTGCTGGAGCGTGCCCCGGGGTCTCTCACCCACCCCTAAGCAGGCATCTCTCCATTCTCTGCCTTCTCTCTGAGAGGCATGCTGGTAAAACTGTTTCCCTCATTCCATGACACTTTAGGGCAGTGGTTCTCAACCTGTGGGTCGCGACCCCTTTGGGGGTCAAACGACCTTTTCACAGGGGTCGCCTAAGACCATCGGAAAATGCAGATATTTACATCACGATGCATAACAGTAGCAACATTTCATGGTTGGGGGTCACCACCACATGAGGAACTGTATGCAAGGGTCGCGGCCTTAGGAAGGTTGAGAACCACTGCTTTAGGGGATATCTAACACTCATTAGGGGTTCCCTATCTCCACTCCCACCTTACGACCTCCTGGCTGGCCCGCCCTGTAGTGCAGCGCTGGCTGAGATGAGCAGCTTAGCTCAGCAGTTGGCAGAAGTTGGGAGCTATGTTGGAGCCCAGAGCCTTGGCAGCATGGTGGTGGCACAGCCCCTGGAAAGGGCTCTCGGCTCGCAGGGCTGGAGAGGCAGCAGATGATAGAATCTCCACGGAAGAGGATCCGTCCTGGGAAAGGCACCGCAGGGCCCCGCTGGGAGGACAGAGTTGGGGAGAAGGCTGACTTGCACTTCACTGCCCCTCAGTTCCGGGCGAGCATCTGAGCTGTGTCTGTCTGTCCACCTTTGCGCCCACAGACCCTCAACATCGTGACGCCACACGTCCGGCCCGAGGACTGCAGCATCGGGCTGCTGCCTCGGAACCATGATAAGAACCGGAGCATGGACGTCCTGCCTCTGGACCGCTGCCTGCCCTTCCTCATCTCGGTGGATGGAGAATCCAGCAACTACATCAATGCGGCGCTGATGGACGTAAGCTGAGCCTCCGGGGCACGCTCCTGCCGGCCTTCCAGGAGAAAGCCTCACCCAGGGGGAGGTGGCGAGACCCCAGGGCCCTGGCCACCCTCCCCGGGCATTCTCTCCTTGCTTTGGGTCTTGCTGGCCCCAACGACCTTTGCTCCCCCGAAGGCTCTTGTCCAAACCCATATATAAGCTGTGCTCTTGACTCTTCTGCTCCCAGAAAGAGTCTAGAAAGAATTGACCAAAGCTTAAAGTGGCTCCCACGATGCCACAGCCTACCTAGTCCCCCTCCCGCTGCCGACAAGCTGACTCTCCACCTTGAGTTCAGTTCAGGAAACATTCAACGTGCTAGGCCTTATGGGGACACAAGGTGGTGAAGACCTAGGTTCTGCCCTCCAGGAGCGTCCAGACAATTCCTCTGCAGAGGCAGGAATGAGAATGGCACTTAGTAGGTGCACAGTCAGTGCGGTGGGAGGCAGCACAGGGAGCATGGAGGGGGCATGACTAGACTGTTAGGGGCCCTGTCTCCTGCTTTCTCAGCATTGGCTGCCAGGAAAGGTACCCCACCCAAACCTGGTTTGGGATTAGGAGTTATACCCTGTCTCAATGGGTTCATGCCCCTGACTCGAATGGTTCTCCCCAGGGCACTCCAGCCACTTGCAGTTATTGTCCTTACACTCGGGGAGGTAGATGTTTGCAATAGGAAGGAACCAGAGTCTGTCCGTCTCATCCTTGCACTTTGTAGCAAAGGCAATTGCGGCCACAGAGGGAAAGAGACTTGCCGAAGGTCACCCAGAGAGCCCGTGCAAAGCCAGAGCCCAGGACTCCCACCTCACATTCTAGGGTCCATTCATTGAGTCTCTCCACCATTTACTCAGTCCAGTAAGACTCAGACATTTTGCCTCCCGACGCTCAGGATTGAGATAATGGATGCCCAATGGAGGGTGTGCCCTTCCAAGCACCCTTCCCCCCATGTCTGAGGTCACGTCCATCCAGCCCAGGTGAACCTCCGATCTCATCCAGAACAGGCAGGAACAGGAGATACTCTCTCCTGGGCCAAGATCAGTGACTTTGTTGACTTCTGAGCCTCCTGGAACTTTCTGTCCAAGGATCTTAGCTGCTAGAGGCAGGGTGACAAGACGTCCATGCCTATCCTCATTCTGTAGGGACTGGCCCTGGCCTCTGCCCAGAGAGAGCCAGGTCCTCCAGGAAAGCCTGGTCCCAGAAGCAGGGAGAGTCTGGTCAGAGCAAACAGCTGGATGTGAGGGAAAGCCTGTGGCTTTAGCTTAGAGCATTCCAAAGCCAATGTGTGTGAGTGTGTGTGTGTGTGTGTGGTAAAATGTGGGGCTGGAGTGCACTTACACTTCCAAGTTTCTCCTAGATTTGTCTTCCACTTGTCATGACTGCCTCTCCCTGCTTCCCTCATCGAAGCAAGGATCAAACATGCTCCTGGCCTCTACTTAATAGGTTAGACGCTGCCTGGAGTTACATGCCTTCTGCCAGGCAAGCTCTGAGGCTGATAGTATTCTCTTTGTCCATGGGGCAGTTCTCCTATGAGCCATCACTGGAGCCTTTGCCTTTCTTACAAAAAAAGCAGAAGAACGAGTCCTTATCTGTATTCCGGCTCAGTCTGTGCATTATCTGGTAACCATAGCAGCTTCGCTCCCAGCAGAAAAATATGAAGTCCTCTGGGTTAATTTTTAATGTTTCCCGGGTAAAGGATGATGTTATCCATGAAATGGATTGCTGGCCGATCCCTGAAACCAGGCAGGAGCACGGATCTCGAACATATTTTCAGATAAGGCTTTGTTGGGCATGCTGGCCTAATAGAGCATTTATCACAGAGACAGGGATAGGGAAGAAAAGGAGCATTCATCGAGTGTTGGGCATGCATCGGTCCCTGGACTTATACTGTCTTGCTCCCCATTTGCCTATTATTATCCCCATTTTCCAGATGAGCCCTGAGTGTCAGGGTATTTCCCTGACTCTTTCCAGGTCAACCAGCTCAGAAACAATGGAGTCAGAGTCTGAACCAAGTTTTTTACTCTGAAAGTCTGGATTCTTTTCCATGCTGCCCATGGCCCCAAGACATGCTGTCTGAGCTAGAGTTCAGCTTGCCCTCCCAGACCCTCCTCTGGCCACAGCACTGAGGAAGACCCTGAGAAGACAGGACCCCTTAGTATAGAGGTGGCATCCTCAATTACATGCTGCTGCTTTTTGCCACAAGCACACTGAGAGATCACAGAATGGACAGGTGCTTTGGGTAACCTCCTTGGTAAGGTCTTCACCTGGTTGGGATAGGGGAGCTCCTCTCCGCTCCCCACCTTCCTGCTGGCTCCACTCAAACAACGGCGACTCCAACAAGAGAACTCCCAGGAGAACTCGTGGCAGCCATGGATTACTTCTCAGTGTTCACAGACCATAGAGAGGTGGAGAAGCTCCCAATCTTTCCACGCACCTTCTCTCAGGGGACTGTGATAAATAGGGCCCTGTCGAAGCTTCAGAGGAGTAGTCCAGACTCACAGAGGCATTTCCTCTGCGCCTCAGTTTCTCCATCTGAATATGAAGCTGAATGTATTTGTTTACTGGGCCTGTACTGGGTGTCAGGGTGCCAACACAATGTCCCACAATGCCCGGGCCAAGGTTGAAGAACCAAGTTAGGAGTGTGTCCGCCCTGACAGCGGGCTCTCAGCTTGGCTCTTGCTTGCTGGTCTTTCACGGGCGAATCTCACTCAATATGTAGGACATCGTCCATTTGGAGTTATGATTCCCATTTTCTAGATGAAGAACCCAAGGTTGGGAGAGATCTAATAACTTGCCAGTGCTTAGCACCAAAAAGAGTCACTTCGCAAATGATGCCTGAATGAATGGATGGATGGGTGAATGGATAGATGCATAGATGAATGAAAGCATGGATGGATGCATAGATGGATGGGTGCCTGGATGAGCGAGTGTATGGATGAATGAATAGATAAATGGATAAATGAAAGAGTGGATGAATGTATGTATGGATGGGTGCATTGGTGGATGGATGTATAGATGGATAAAGCATGGATGACTGACTGGATGGATGGATGGATGGATGGATGATATAATGTACAAGTGGCAAAGCTGGGTTCGAACTCAGGTCTGCCTGATTCTAAAACATGAGCACCTTTCCCTGCCGCACTGGACACTCTAGTTCCCATCTTCCACCGGCCCAGCTTGGCGCTCCTTGGCCCTCCTTCCAGCCTTGGGCAGGATGAGCCTCCTGCGGTAGAAGCCTCTTCAGGATGCTCTGCCACGGGCTGAGCTGACTCCTACAGCACTGTGTGCACAGGATAGATATCCCACTCATCCCAAGAGGAACCTTGGCCAGCAGAGCAGCAAATCTGCATCCAGCACCTTTCATTTCAGGTGTAATGATGATTATTTGCTGAGCTCCAAGACACAAATAATTTATTTGGATAATCCTCATCCGAGTGACACTTTCCTAATGAAATGTCTTATTTTGGAGAATGAGCTCATTATGAGACGGTCCCCTTTGCCGCCAGGGCACCCAGAGATAACAGACTGGCCAGGTGCTTTGTGTAACCTATTTGCAGGCTCGGGGCCTCTGACACCATCTGGGCCTCCTCAGCATTAGCACACCGCTGATGGACGTGATTTACGAAGCCTGTGTGGTTCCTTTGCAGAGCCATAAGCAGCCCGCCGCCTTCGTGGTCACACAACATCCTCTCCCCAACACCGTGGCGGACTTCTGGAGGCTGGTGTTCGACTATAACTGCTCCTCCGTGGTGATGCTGAATGAGATGGACACTGCCCAGGTAGGAGGAGGCCCGGCACTGCCCTAGGTGCTCAGGTGCATCAGGGAAGCCATGCCGTAGAGCTGGAGGGAGAGTCTTAAGATCCTGCAGAGTGGGTCTCTGCTCAACTTGATGGGCACTGGGGCTGTGGGCACCAAGTAAGCCCACTCAGCTTCTGCGAGACACCTCCTCACCGGCCCTGCACCCCAGGGCCCTCGATATCCCAGTGTTGACTCCCCCTTGTCTGGCCCTGCACTGTTCAACACAACTCTGTGCTCCATTCCCCAGGCACTAGTTAGGGCCTTGCTCTGAGTCATGCAGAGCTCAGAGGAGACTGCCGCTCCCAGCTCTGAGGGTCCTGGCTACATCCCCACCTGCTCCCTCCACGACACAGCCTGCGGGATACAGCCTGGGGCCTGGATCTTGGACCCTTTGCCCACTGACCACCAAACGGAGCCCAGGCTTTGTCACAGGTGGCCCTCATGTCCAGCAGGCTGCAGGCCTTGCCCCTTTGGGTCTGAGGGCTCCAAGCGTCATATGCCTACAACACCTCTGTGCTCACGAGACAGCTTCCGGAACCCACCTCCCATGGCAGGGCAGCCACTCCTGGGTAAAGGAGGGGAGACTGGCCACCTCCTTTGGGGTTTTCAAAAGCAGCTCTTTCACTTCCTGAAGGAAACGCGCAGTGACGCAGTGCACCTGTGTGGGAGCGCGGGCCTGTGTGGGGATGAAATAAAGCTGGGCCGAGCTGTGGTCTCGGCCGCCAGGAGCTCACAGTCTGGCTACAGAGACAGATGAGCAAATTGTCCCACCACACGGGGCAGCGCTGTAATAGAGGTCAGCGGCGAGGGCTATGCGTGAGGGGAACAGGGAGCAATTAATTCTGCCCACAGGGTGAGGGCAGGCTTCAAAAGGAAGGTGACTGTGGCCTTGAAGAAGGCAGCAGAGAAGCTGCATGTGGGGGCTGGAGTCGCTGGGAAAGGACATTCCTGGCAGAAGGAACAGCCAGGGCAAAGTCAGGGTGGGGTGAATTCGGGCAGGCTTGTCCACGGAGCAGCTCCCAGCTCCCGTGCAGTGTGGCTGGCCCCGGGGGCATGTCAACAGGAGAAGGTGGTGATGCTAGGAAGTGCCAGGGGCCAGCTTGCAGAGGCTGCCAATGCCAGGCTAAGGAGCTTGGGCCTTGGCCTGCAGCAAGGTAAGTGGTGGTGGTTTTAAAGACTTTATTTTGTATGCAACAGAATCCTTTCTTCAAATTAGAAGTTTCCATGCGAGCCCAATATCTGAAGGAGGTATGATGGAGACCTGGTAGCATTGAAGTGGGGGAAGGGAGCCTAGAGCTTCACCCACCTGGTCTTTTGCCTCCTCCTGATGTCTCTCAGAGAGTCACCTTATCTGGGTACCTTTGTGGAACCCCTGGGGTTCCTAGGAACATGGGTTTGAAATACTGTAGAGAGAGGAGAGATGTTGAGAGGTTGTACAGTGGTGTGACAGAGTTCCTGTTAGAAAGCTGCCTGTTAGAAAGTTGAGTCTGGGAACCAGTGAAGAGAGAGAAAAAAAAATGAGGAAAAATCTGGAAACTGGGAGATTGGGGCGGAGAGTGTTGCCAGTCTACAGAGTTAAAGGGATTATCTGCCTGAGCAGGTGACGGGGAGGCGGGAGAACAGAGGTTGGATGTGGAAATGCTGCCAAAGCTGAAGTGCTCAGTTTGGAGACAAGGTGGATGTGAAAGGTGAATGAGAAGAAATCTTGGACAGGGTTCCAGTCTGGGTCATCAGGTGTCTGGGGATGTGACTGGCCCCAGTGGGAAGGGCAGGGGAGGAGCTGGGAAGGGGGCAGGAAGGTTGGGGAGGCCAAGAGAGAAGCAGGAAGGGAATGAAGTGTGACTTGGGTGTGCATGTGAGAGACATTCCGGACAGATTTCGCTTACTCATTTGACCTTGTTGCTGAGTATCTGCTGATTGCCAGACGCTGTTCTGGGTGCTGGATGCACCAATGAACGAAACATTGAAAGAGAACAGAAAGCTCCCATCTCTCGTGCAACTTCTACTATTTTTCTTTTAATGGAATTTTAAAAATTTTATTGACAATATTACAGTTGTCTCCCATTTTTGCCCCCATAACCAAACCCTTGCCCCACCCCAAGCCTTCCCCATGCTATTCTGTGTCCATAGGTTACCCATGTATGTTCTTTGGTTAATCTCTTCCTGTCCTCTCCTCCAGCCTCCCATCCTCCTACACACACACACACACACACTGAGACTATTATTCTGTTCCCTACTTTCATGCCTCTGGCCCTATTTTGTTCACCAGTCTATTTTGTTCTTTAGATTCCACTGATAAGTGAGATCATGTGATATTTGTCTTTCTCTAACTGGCTTACTTTGCATAGCATAATACTTTCCAGGCTATCTCAAAGGGTGAGAGATCCTTCTCTTTTATAGCCACATCATATTCCATGGTGTGAATGGACCACAGCTTTTTTTATCCACTCTTTTACTGATGAGCATTTGGGTTTGTTTCAAGATCATGGCTATTGTAAATGTTCCTGCTATAAATATAGGGGTGCATACATTCTTTCTGATTGGTACTTTGGGATTCTTAGGATATAGTCCCAGAAATGGGATCACTGGGTCAAATGGCAGTTTCATTTTTAATTTTTTGACACAATTCCACAGTGACTATACCCACCAGCAGTGTACTAGGGTTCCCTTTTCTACACATCCTCTCCAGCACTTGTTTGATTTATTGATGGTAGCCATTCTGGCAGGTGTGAGATGATAATTGTCATTTTAATTTGCCTCTCTCTGATGATTAGTGATTTTGAGCCTTTTTCATGTACTTATTGACCATCTGTATGTCCTCTTTGGAAAAGTGTCTATTCAGGTCCTTAGCCCATTTTTTAATTGGATTGTTTGTCTTCCTGATGTTGAGGTATATGAATTCTTTGTATATTTTGGAAATTAAACTCTGATCAAATGTATCATTGGCAAATATGTTTTCCCATACAGTAGGTTTCCTTTTCATTTTGTGGATGGATTCTTTGGCTGTGCAGAAGCTTTTTAGTTTGATGTAGTTCCACTTGCTAATTTTTCCCTTTGTTTCCCTTGCCCTAGGCAATGTATCGATGAAAATACTACTATGAGAGATGTCAGAAATTTTACTGCCTTCTAGGATTTTTATAGTTTTGTGACTTACATTTAAGTCTTTTAACCATTTTTATTTTTTGTGTAGCATGTAAAAATGTTGGACTAATTTTTTTTTTTGCATGTACCTGTTCAATTTCCCCAACACTATTTAGTGAAGAGACTATCCTTACTCCATTGTATGCTTTTTACCACCTTTGTCAAACAGTAATTGGCCATATTGGCATGGGTCAATTCCTGGGCTCTCTGTTCTGTCCCATAGGTCTCTAGGCCTGTTCTTGGGCCAGTCCAGGCTGTTTTGATTACAGTGGCTTTGTAGTATAGTTTGATATCTGGTATTGTAATTCCTCCAACTTTGTTCTTCTTTCTCAATATTTCTGCAGCTCTCCTGGGTCTCTTTTGGCTTTATACTAGTGTAAACTTTTGGAATATTTAATGCAGATCGTGAAATATTCATGCAACTTCTATCTAAAGCAGAGGAGACAATAGCAGCACACATTCTATGGTGTCCTTAATTACATGTTCGAATGTACATGGATGGGAAAACAAAAATGAGGAGGGTAATGAAGATCAGGAGGCTCATTTGAAGCACAGGATGCAGCTGTGATAGTGACCAAGGTGTGCCCTATGGAGAAGTTCATTCTGAGAAGAGGTTTGGAGGAGCTGAGAGAACAAGCCACATGAGCATGTCAGGAAGAGCACTCCAGGCTGAGGGACAGCCCACACCAAGGCCTATGGTGGGCATTGCCTGCCCATTTGAGGATCAGCTTGGAAGCCATTGAGACTGGAGCAGAGTGAGTGGGGACACAGCAGCAGCAGGTGACACAGAGACACAGCAGAACCAGGTCACGGAAGGCCTTGGGAGGATCATAGGGAGAACTTTGGGTTTTACTTGGAGAGAAATGAGGAGCCACTGACAGGTTTTGCAGAAAGGGGTGACTTGAAAATGTCAATGCTTTTTAAAAAGCAACCCTCTGGCAGCTGTGTTGAGAATAGACTGTTGATGTGAGGAGGGCAGGGTAGCTGCTAAGAGTGGAAGCAGAGAGAGCGGACTTCAGCAGTAGTCCAGGTGACAGGGCTGGTGGCCTCAACCTACATGGTAGCAATGGAGTGGATCCTAGGAATACTGGTATATGATAGATCCAATAAAGTATGGGAATTGAGAGAAAAATAGTTGACTCCAAGAGTTGGGCCCAAACAACAGATGGTTGGAATTTGAGATAAGCATGAAATTAAACCTATTTCCATAAAAGAAAAGACCCTCGCAGAGTTCCAGAGTCAAAAGGTACCACCACCAGGTTCCTTTGCCTGAAAAACAGTGAGGGAACACAGAGTAGAGCCAGTGAAAGCCTGTGTACTGTTCCCTTTTGCCAACATCCATTTTTTGTGTCTTTTTTTGTTGTTTTATTTTGATTGCTAAAATTATTACAGATTTCTCATTTTTCCTCATTGACCCCCTACACCTACACCTTACACCCTACACTCTACAACCGCCATCCCCCTGATCTTCACCACACTTGTCTGTGTCCATGGGTTATGCATATATACATATAAGTTCTTTGGTTAATCTCTTCCCACCCACCCCCACCTTTCCTCTAAGATTCCACAGTCTGTTCCATGCTTCTGTTTCTCTGGATCTATTTTTTACAAAACCAGAGCTCAGGCACAGAGGAAGATTTTCAAAAAGCCTCACTTTGAGACACATAGAGAAGCAAAGGTCAAGGTCATTGGCTGTAGCTTCCCCTTTCAGGATGGGTCCTGGGTAAATGAAGATCTTTCAGCCCCAGATGTTGATACAGCCTTAGAGAATTGATTCTCTAAATGCAAACTCATCAGGCTTAGACGTTCCCCGAGGTTGGCTGCCACACGCAGCTGGCAAGCATCCCCTGAAATTGGTAGATGAATAGAGCACTTGCTGATATAAATATCATCACCACAACAGCTGGGCACCTTGCGAAAATAAACAATGACACAGCGTGAGCATCAGAAAAGCTGCCCTCAGCACCTGGAGGGGTGTTCTTTGAAGTGGCACTAGCATTTATCTGTCAGGGCGCCTGTGCCAAGGCAGCCTGCAGCTTCAGCCAGTGCAGCAACTCCAACAGGTCCCAGGCACATTAGATTGCTCCCAAGAAAACCAATGCCATATCCTATAGTTTAGGGACTATAGGGACTCATGTTGGTGGTGTATCAATAAG